>UXGD01002855.1:0-23303 GCA_900474315.1 Torymus auratus | reverse complement strand
AATATGAAAAGTATTATTGTCTTGTCTTGAAATTCTCGACCATATTGGAGTTAAGCAGACGTGTGACAGTAAGCGAGTCAATCATTACAAAAGATCTCTCAAAGGTCAACAACAAGTTGATTATATAATGGTATGTGTAAAAATCATTGTAAAATGTTATTATTTTCAAGACAAGACAAGATTCTTGAGACCACAATCTTGATATTGTATCGAAAACTGTACATAAATATTGTATCGATTATTGTCTTGAATTTTGAGGCAAGACAATACAATATCAAGATTAATCTTGCTATATCATGCAATAGCCCTATGTCCATTTCTTCAAATGTATTTTTACAAAGAGTATAACGCATGACAACAATACAGTACGTACATTTTTCACTTTACGCCAACAGAAACCAAAACCGACGCTAAACCATTTCTCATCGACAAATGCCGCATATACCATTATCCCACGCCCGCCCAATTTGAATAATTTATTAATCATCCCCTGCGTTACTTTAAAAGCTACTCACGTAAAAATCAATCGAACCATCTCTGCTCCCCTATATACATATAACTTGCACACGCACGATCGCTTCTCCCAACCGCATCTCCATAGACCGCTAAATAATGCATATTGCGCACTGGCTAAATAAATAATCGATTTAGACCGCAGGCGCTGTATACATTTTGAATACACACGCATACCTCTCGTAGCCCTACCAGATATGGCCATCTCCCCTTTAATTCGCACCCCATGTACCGCTTTTTACACCTTCGCGTTACGCTTTGTGAACTAATTCGCGTAATAAAGGCGCGAGCTTATTGGTTACGAGTTATGCGGCCATCGCTCGTTGCACGTACGGTACATTATATCCATAGCGTATAGATATTTATATCGTATCGCGGTTATTGCATCGATGTTCCGCTGACGCGGGATTTTGGGACCATTTACATTAACGTCAGTATAATTATAGCGAGTGTTTATGCGTGTCGTACCGGTGTACCTACGCGAGGGGAATATATAGCTCCTCTTCACTTATGCGGTTATGTATACGGAGGGCGTAGATAGTGAAGGTAAAGACCGAGGTGTGATAAAAATATTAAGATTCGACACGTCATCGGTTTATGGCGCAGTGCGCACGGCGAGCATACGCCGGCCCCGCGTATAACGTAAAATTATGTCGTACTTTTATGATCTCCATAAACTATCAAACGCGTAAAATCTTAACATGTCTAATCAGCACTTCGGGGGGCGTTAATGTCGCCAGATGGAGTGTGTCCATGGTCTGTCAGGGTTATGGTATAGATGTACTGCGTGTACTTCGTTATGATTGTGTTAAAGTCATTTTCTGTGACGAGTATGTGAGAACAAGGGGATATAAAGAATAAGAACTGGCCAATCATAATCAAGGTTTAGGAGTAGGGCATGGAACTATAGAATTACTCGAGGTTTATTATTTAATAAGTTAATTTCTAAAAGTTTATTTGAAAGAAAAAACAACGAATTATGCCATGTCCTTTGTATGTATAAATACTATGCTCAGAAGTTTTTCTGAGCGAATTCCTTAATATTTTTGATAAAATGCTTGCCTCAACAAATCAGAGTACAAACGCGATACTTGTCTTACCGAAACCATAATTTTATTTTTTTTATTAAATAATTTCTATATAGTTACGTTTTTTTTATTTTATAAAATCCAAAATTAATCGAATAGTGATATCAATTGGCCAACAGAGTTTCAAAATAGATGGTTTTGAATTTCACATGACCAGATATCTCAAATTTTCGTGTTCTTTTCTATTAGATATCCTCTACAATATACTTACCAAAGCAGTATAAATTTCTCACTGCAGTCAACTAACTACGGCACATTAATTATCCACAACACCGTTATTCCAAAACCATCCGCGCAATATCTTGAGCACTTGGAAACCACGCAAAAGCCACTATACGCATCGCTTACACTCTCTCCCCACCCCATTAATTTCCGCAACTTCGCAATAACCGTAATCACACTGAAACTGCGCGCTAAAGCCCTGCGCGCGCACGCGCGCGCCGTATCGTACACATCGACCTGATGAAAGGCAATCCGAAAAAAACCACGGGCCGAAATTAAGGCGGTAAAAGGGTAATAACGCGCGAGCAGAGCAATCGGATTAGATCTCGGCACGGCATGCGGCAATAATTGCGCGCCGCAGGTATTTCCGAAGGTATTGTACTTATATAAGAGAAACGCGCGGAGAGATAAACGAGCCCGGAGTGATTAAGAAGAGGGGTAGGACGGAGGGAGACAAAAGCGAAGACGGCCGCGTGAAATTTCGTTATTAACGAGGACGCGTGCAATGGCATTCGGCGCCTGATTGCGAGAGGTTGTAAACTTGGCATAGGAAAAATGGCGGCGCATATATTTCGAGTTTAGAGGGGGCTGGAAATCAGGTATAATTAAGCGCCGGTGATTCTTAGATTATGAAATTTCGAAAGATATGGTTTTTCTTAAGGAGCTTTGTATAATTATTTTAAATTTAGTGAAAGGGATGTCTTTCTGCTTTGATTCACAATTATTTTAGTTTCACCAGAGAGTTTTTTAATTTAAAATCTTGTGAGTTATGCACGAATTACGCTGGGCTAAATGTGCTTTTCTTCCGCGCGTTTTGCGTTTAATCCGATTACCGTTAAATATTTCACCCTGAAAAGTAGAGGGCGTAAATGAATAATTAAAAAGGCAAGCCCATGGTACTTCGAAAGAGGAAAAGTATGCTTTCAATGTAAGTCTATCTCGTGTGTTAAATATTAAAGACTTTGAGTATATTTTCTTTCAAATAATAACATTCATTCAAACACGGTTAAAGATATTCATCTGAATATTTACCTTTAGTGTAGAAGCAAGACAGACATCGAAAGAGGTTCTGAAACAAAAATTAAATCCGCCATTATATCCACCATTAAAACTTTAGTTTGATACACATGTACATAATCTCTTTACACATAAAAAGAATTATATAAATAATAATTCACACCGTCAACAACGTTCAACATTTCAACGTAGTGCCCCAGTTCATCTACAACTATCTTCCAATTTAAAAATTCACCCACTATGCAAGAATTTCATGAAAATCAAAAATTTTCCCACCACTTTCGATCTTGGCAAAACAATATAACCTGTCCGGCAATAAAAGCCTGAACCGAGGGCAACGCACACTCTGCGCATTCCAGATGATTATCCGGGCGCTGAGCGACCTCTCGCAAGGACTTGGCGGCCTATAACACGCACGCGGCGATTATGCCTCGCTTGCGCCTATATGCAAAGGGGCGGTTAAGCTTTACGAAGCCGGAAATCGTAAAATGTCTCGGGCGAGGTCGCGCGCTGCATTCCGCGGCTGGTGTGTATTATACTTTTGATCGCGCGGTTCTCTTTGAAGCACGTGTTGTCGGAGGCAGTTCAAGATTATGACTTTTGTTGAGTGTGTGTGCAAGGAGCTTGCGAAACAAGAATATTGCTTTGAGAACTCTGTGTAATTTCAGATGTTGAAGCGCTCGTTATTGTCTTGAGATGGGGATCTGGTTAATTGTTCGAAGAAGTGGAATGAAGCTTGATAGACTCTTGAAATGATAATTTGTTAATTTTTGGTTTTATTGTTATGCGTAGTTTTAACATGTGATTAGTAGTAAACGTTCGTGAAAATGTATATGTGTAATAACAAAAGCATGTATATATTTTATAATTGTCGTGCTGTATTATAATCATTTTTATATTTAATTTGTTCCATATTTATATAATGTAATGATATTAATACATTATTTATAATTTTGACAGTCGAAAAATGTTTTTACTACATTCGATACGTATTACTCAATGTACATTTCATTACTCACCACTCGAAAAACATAACAAAATAAAAATTTACTGATATTTTTAAGAGCCGGATTCGACGCTGGCCATATTTATCAATCTCGCATATAAAATTTCGAATAAAATTTGTGAAAATCCGCACAAAATTATTACCGCAAGCATTATCACAAGGGCTATAAACGTCGGGAATTTCCGTTTATATCGGTCATGTTTTACTTTAATGGTCCGAAGTGGACATTTCTGCATTATTTTCGGGAGTGAATCCTTCAGAGAAATGTACTACCGGTGAAATAATATACAACTTGGGGGATAATGTAAAGCTTTAATTTCGATGGCGCTGCGACCGCTTTTATTGGAATTGAACTTTTATCCTTCGGACCAATTGCCACTTTAGTGAAACTGCTTTTGCGTTTTATACCAGAAATAATCATCTGTATGTTCCAGAGAACTGTATACAGTAGAAAACTATAGTTTTCGGAAAATCAAAGTAACTTACAAATTCAAAATTTTAACTCTATTTTATAAATTACAAATTATAAATTTTTATACAACAAAAGTTTTAAATCATTCTTGTTAACAAACTCTTCTTTATCAACATTTTTTTGATAATTCAATATCCTTGTACCTTAAAAATAACGAAAAAATTAAACCAAACATTCCTTCAAGCTCCTGCACTTTCTAGTTAAATTAAATCTTTGACTAACTTATTACAGCGACCTATCAGCTCTGCGAGAATTAAATATATCAACCCTCCCCCCACCCACTCATCACTCAGTGTGAGCGCGCGGCAACGGCAACCTTCATTTGCAAGATAGCTTTTCGTGAAGCGCAACAGCGCAGCCGGCGCGCTGCACTCCAAAATTCAACCTCCATCATCCTCTCCATCTCTTCGCTCCCTTGAATTTATCCCCCGTCGCCTCGTAATCGGGCACAGCGTAAATATCGCGCGAAAATTTCTCTCTCTCTCTCTCAACATGAACGAAGGACTGGCGCGTATAACGTATAACACACGAGACTGAGGGTAAAAGTTACGTGCGACTGACCTTGAAGTATGCGCTCGTATACGTATGTACACATCCAAATACTGTCGGAAGAATTCCAGGCAAGGCCGACAGCACGTCTCATCTAGGGCTGCACGATATAGCAAGATTAATCTTGATAATGTATTGTCGTGTCTCAATATTCAAAATAATAATCGATACAATATTTATATACAGTTTTCGATACAATATCAAGATTGTAGTGTCAAGAATGTAAAAAATCTTGTCTTGTCTTGAAAATAACTTGAGATTTTCTAATAATGTATTGAAGTAATCATAAGTAACTAATTAAATAAAAACAATTATTCAACTCTCATACAAAGGCGCCTTTATTAACTCAATAAACTTCGGTAGTTAATGACTCTTATATCCCCCTCAGGCCGGCTTACTATAGGTACGTGAGACAACAGGGACGGGGTGCGCCGCCTAGCGGCGGTGTATGAACTAGACTCTGGCCGGCGGCACAGATATGGCAGGAAAAATCAAATTTCAAATTTGGCATTTATTTATATATTTGTGCCGAAATTTAATTTCTTTTTTATTAAACCTAATGTATTTGTAACTTAAAAGTTTCTTAAATTTAAGAATATTTTTAACAGTAAATAATTATAAAAGGTCTGAAACCCAACTAGTCAACTCGTTTACTGTTTCGCGTCTGCGTGCTTTCCTCTTATATGTGGACTGCGTAACTCCATTTTTGCGTGGACCTCGTGTTTCCCGGGTATTTAGGTTTGAGACCTTTTCTAATGATTGACTCGCTTATTGTCGCATGTCTGCGTAACTCCAATATGATCAAGAATTTCAAGACCAGACAATAATAATTTTTATATTGACTGAGAAATTTTACAAGAGAGAAATTTTCAAGAATTTACAATAGCCAGACAATAATTACAGAAATATTGTATTGTCTTGCTTTCCGTGCAGGCCCTGGTGTAATCACACGAAATGAATCACATGATTATCGACGCGCGACGTCTGTAATTCGTTTCTCTTTTGGTCGTTGGCTTGTTACAGTATAAAGATCGAATTTTTGGGGCGAAAGTCTCTCTCTCCTGTTGATTTACGGGGGACGCAAGTTTTCTCCGAGGATCGCGCGGTATGTGAAGATTCCTATCGGCGCGACTTATGCAAATTTCACCCGCGCTGGCTAAATATAAATCAAGGATTCGCCGGCTGTTACGCTGGCTTTAATTATTTTTAGACTTGAAATTTACATGGATGTGGTGTGCGAGGAAAAGGATCGTGACGCACACAGACACAGTTCGCGCGCGGTATATATACTCGCCGAATTCATGTACGTTTTTTCGCGTGCCGGCTATTTATATGTACTATGTACGTGCGCAGTGCAAGTTGCTTTATGACAACAACGCGTGCGAAGTGGAAGTCGGCGGCGGCATGGCGATTACGTTTACCCCGCGGTGTAATAAAAGTTCCGAAGAAGCGGTGTTATGGTGCGTTAACACGGTAGCGAGGGATATTTTCGGGACTGCGGCTATATAGGCGGGTTTCTATTTTCGTTCCGCTCACGAGAAGCTCAAGGGTTTCGGCTGGACGTGCAGGTGTGTTGTTGGAGTTATATATTTGTGAATTTTCGAATTGAAATGAAGTTTTAATTTGAAAAATTCTGTATTTTTTTCAGCTATGAATGTTATCTCGAAATAAATGAATTGGTTGAACGAAAGTAATAATTGTAATAGAATGTAATTATCGATTTTGATTATTTAGAAATTACTGACAAGGATTCACTATTTGCGCACGAAAAGAATTCGACGAATGTTTATTTTTTAGAGCATTATAATAGAATCTGACCAATTAAGTTCGGCTTTCAAGTAAAAGATCATAGTCGCAGCATATTATCCACGAGCGATTGCATTTCGTGAAAGAAATATAAATCGAGGTATAGAACTCTCGGTCGATCCAATTTTCCATTCATTAAGTTTTCTTTCATTCAAATATACCACGCTACATTTTTTATCATTCAATTCGTATAACTCTATACAAAAATGATGAGATACAATTACACTTCCAAGGAACGTTGGCATGACCCTCATCAAATACAGCAATTAATCTCTATAGGTTCCAATTAACCAAGAGCTCATTAAATATATTATCTATCCTCAGCAACATCACCTCAGAACCAGCAACAGACTACAATGTAACCACCATAATCTCCCTTCCCCTTAGCATCTCCTAATCACCACCCTATAACCTTCGCCCAAGTAAAATCCAACTCGACAATATCATCACCTTCGTCGTAACCAACATTCATCAGCGCTGTCTCCACCCACCAGGCGAAAATAAAGAAAAAAAAGAGAGCACGATAAATAACAACAACCGGAAATCCCCTTAACCCACCACTTAATGAGCCTCCCTTTCATCCCTTGCGGATGATGTATTTTTCGCTTAATTCGCCATCCTCGCGTTACGGATTTAATAACCTCGCAGATAGCAGCGTCGCCATTAACCAAGCGCGCGCGGTAATAAGAATACGACGACGCGCGGAATAATGACGCTCGCACGTTGCGAACCACAGAGACAGAGGAAGAGAGAACGACGAAGAACAAAGGAAACCCCACTGCTGCTGCATTTGTGGCTGCAAGTCGCCCGATTAAGGGAGGAGTCGTCGTCGTCGTCGTCCCTTTCGGCTGAATCAAAGCGTAATTGAAGTGCCGCGGTACGGTGTAATTGCGTCAATGCGGGACGAGCGCGATGGGAATTTGCTTGTTTGTCCGGCGCGCGGGATATATATCTTATGGGAGTCGTCGTATTGTGCGCAAGCGTCGATTGTTTGAAAGTGGTGAGTATGGGGTCCGGTGATTACGAAGCCTAATGACGTAAGTTGTTCCGGATGATTAGGCGACAGCGAGTGTATGGGTGTGGGTATGAAAGGGTTCGAGCGAGGGGATTTCGGTATGTTGGATGATGCGGAATCCGAGGGGCGGCTTCGTGTGGCCGCTGTGGTATGAGGGAAATTTAACTGAGGGGTGAATTTTGCACACGCTGTGGGGGGATGGGAATTAGGTCGATTGTAGACCGACATATTGTTTGAAGTGGGCTGTTCTCTTTATGATCCATTTATTCTATAAAAGTAGAATAATAATATTTTTAGTTATCATTTATAATTTTGTTTACATTGGATTACAAGGTTCTTAAAAAGATTCGCAATATAATCGATCCAAAAGTATAGCCCCGAAACATTAATAAACGCCACCGTTCCGTTTGGCTGCATCGCGGTCAAAGGAAGCCCATATATATACGCGTTGCGCGTATAATAGCCGGTCGCACTTTCGATTTCGGCGCTACTGCACCGAGGCGCGCGCTGCATACAAAGTCGCGATAATTTTGGTTTTATGAATTATTAAATCCTTACATGAACGTACGCATCATCATGTGTGTATATGTATATGCGCGTATTCGATGCAATATCGTATGGATTATTCAACTGGTGTTTCGCTTGCGTCAGCAGCGCTATGGCTGCACTTGTGGAATGTGTAAGAATAGCAATTTGTCATCGGATTATTTTTTTGGCCGATGGTGTATGGTGCGTCGTTAATTTGGATTTGGAGGTGCTCAACTTTAAGTTTCGTGTTTTTTCTTTTTTTGGCGAGAGGATGTTAGATTGGTGAGATGTTGCATATGGGGAAAATTAATGATTCGAGCTCTTGTATGAAGTTATTATTATAATAATTCGTAATGAAAATATTAGATTGTATTAAAATATTATATTCATATAAAACTCATCCACTGATTTTAAGTAAATTCGTTAATTGAAAAAAAAATCTATAGAAACCCATATCTGAATATGATTACCGTAACCATTTACATAATCATTGACATCTGAACACTTTCAATCATCGTTGAAAACTTCAATTTTTTACGAACCTTTTTTCGCGTCCCCGTAATAACGGAGACTTTTGAAATTGGCTGATCCTTACATCTCCTTACCTCTACCATTCACCCTATTTACATGTAAGCAGCCTGATTCCAGCATTGTACCGTAATACATTTCTATTCTTACAGAGACCGTCGTCTAAAGGAACAAACTCCACCCAGCCGTGACGCGAGTGGCGCCATTCAGCTTTTCCCGTGAATGCGCAACAAAGTGGCGACGAGAGCTGCTCCCCGCCGTCCCTTTAAAAATCATTTTTTTTTCCTTTCGTTTTTCGCAGAAGCGCATACGAAAGGGAAGAAGGAAAAAATCAATCAATCGTTGATTCTCGCGCGCGTGCGCGACTTCTGCTATAACTTCGCGCCCTTATCATCTATAAGCTCGGCATATTGCCCTGGTTACTTTCGATTTCAATATATGCCAGTAGCTGCTCGCCAGCAGCTCTTTGCTTCCATGCCAATTTATATTTATTTATTCCATTCGCTCCTTTACGATAAGCCGTGGCATTGTGCGTATCCGTGCGTCTGCGTATATACCGAAGATTCTGTTGGCGCGCCCTTTGCTACGGAAAATGCGCGGTATTACGCTGCTTTTTTCTCTCCCGCCTTCGCTTCTGCTCTTTTTCTCGAGAACGTCTCCGACTATTTTCTCACCTCCTTGAGTCAATATTGCGAGCTCGGAAAAAAAGTGTGCGTGTACGCGCGTCGAGACGTGATTACTCGGATGAATCGTGCGCGCTATAGCGTTGGGGGATTTGCGAGGAGAGTGTGTGTACGGCTGTGAGGAGGAAATTAAATGTCGCTAGATTGAATTCGCGCGTCTGGGCATGCGTGAATGTGGCTCGAGGAAAAGTTTAGTGATCTCTTTGATATTTGTCTCTTAGACATCAGTTGTGGAGGTGAGAAATGGAATTGTTAATGTCGTAGTCGAGAGTCTTTTGAAGTAGGGGAGAGGGATTTTATAACTTTAATATGAAAGATTTAGAAGATTCTCGGTGCTTGATTGATACTGACGTTATCTGGATGAACTTTTTAATAATTGAAATGAAGTTTAGTACTGTTTGAACAGTTTTTCGAAAAAAGTCTTTAGTTTTACATAAAAGATTCTAATGAAAACTGAGTAATAGCAAAGTTCATTTTATTTGAACAAATGGTAAAGTAAATGTAATGAGTAAAATGAAAAATACTAAAATTAACCTATATAGGGTTCGTGGAATAACTTTTATTTTATAAAAACCATAGTTACTCTGGAATTTAGAACAATGTGATACGTGGCGAACTCTGACGTCATAATGTCATTAGCGCTCTCTACGTGACAATGTCAAAGTTTTGCAAATTTCAAATCATTTTACTCGCTCAATTTCCCTAATACCAAAGAAGCACGAAATTCCAAAGTAAAACCAAATATCAAATACCAGCTGAATATATATTTAAAATAAGAAATTTCAATTTACATTAGTTGATGTATTTCAAATATAATACTTTTCAGGCATAAGAGTATAATAAGTTTCCGCGGTAACTTTTAATGCGACCTCCCCGTTATTTTTGTCAAAAATATAGCGTGCAGTTCCGCGGCGAACTTGCTGAATTTTGATAAGTATTAAAATTCAAAGACTAATAGAATTTTGACTATACCTTTGGACTGCTCTACGCGCCGTATAATCAAATTCTGAATTCGTTTCCCGCGCTTGCTGGCGTCAGAGCTGAAATCTGAATATTCATATATAAAATAAGTTTTAGAAAATTCAGTACTTCACGAAAAATAAAAGAAATACATTGAACCTCGTCTCATGCGCGCCTGCATTGTATTCACGTGCAAACACACCGCAACGACGACATAGCAATAAAAAAACATTATTATTATATATCCTCGCTTCGTCTTTTGTATGCAAATATAACCGAAGATATTCCAAACCCATATGTACTTCCTAGAAACGATTTTCGAAGTCCGCCGCACGAGCGATAATTAAAACAATTCATCGCCGCATGCATCTACAAGCAAAACGAATAAAACAAACAATTTCGTCGAAACTCTCTCTCTCTGTCTCCGTCCTGAATAATTCATAGCATTGACGAAACCGCGAACCGCTTCGAATATAAGCTTTGTTTTCCGAAAAACACGCGCGCCACGCAAGAGCAGGCGGTCGGAAAATTTCCTTCGTGCGATTTCGTCTCTCTCTCTCTCGGCATCTTGCAAAACCAATACACACACGAGCGCGGTAACAATCTAAAATTCCACCTTTTACCAAACACGTGTGCCTGTATAGCCTCAAAAATCCCATCTCCCATTTTCCGGGACAATTTCCCCTTCTCTCGACGCAATTCCATCCAAAAACTCTCGCGTATTCTCATCCCCTTCCTCTCTCCTCGCATTTATTTTTATTTGCCGAAATACTTATGAGCATTACTGGGGGGAGGCCTCGCCCTTGCAAACACGCCGATAAAGGGACGCCTCTTCTTCCCTCCTCGAAATTTCTGGAGAAGCGAGAGAAAGAGAAAAAAGATATCGCGCCGCGATCTCGACAAACAGGCGGCCGGGTGTAGCCCCGGCGGGTATACGTGAAGAAACCTCGAAACGCGAAAGTTCGGGGAAATAAAGTCGTTTTATCTTATTGTTCATATTTCAAAATCCGGCCGATACGCAAATTTGTACGTATCCCAGTGCTTAATCTTGAGGCGGGAGAGGGGCAGAGAGAGATATATAATCCGATTAGGCGAGAAAGGGATGCTTTGGTTTCTTTCCAAGGTCGAGTGGCCGACGTCCGACGACAGCGGGAAATCCGCGGCTCGTTTGTCTACGTCGCGTTTGATTGATTCGTTCGTTCATTCGCGCGCGTTTTTAAGGCTTGCGGTCGGAGGTTTTATTAATTGGCGCGTTGGCGACTGACGTCTGGATGGTATAGAACACGCGGAAATTTTGACGATACGAGGAGTTTTTAGCGGTTACAGTTGAGGAATGTTTTCGATTTGGATTTTTCAAATCATTTATAGCGATCATTAGGGGTGACAATCTCAAGTCCATCTCTTTTTTGTATAGGACTACGTGAAATTTTAAAAATTTATTGCGAGTGTGAAATACGATTGGTGAAAAAAATAAATTTTATTATATTATATGCAATGTCTTGTGTATTTCACAAAGCGACGTTATTTTTTCCATAAAATTTTTCAAATTCATGATAAAAAAGCTTAGAATGTGGCAGATGAAGAATGAAAAGAATGTTCAATAAATTTCTCGACGGATAAAGAGTTGGAAATTGTTTAATTATAGGGAAGAAAAAGTAAATTCTTTGGAGTATTTTGAGTCTTTTTCCTCTCAACAAAGATGAGGTAACTGATACTACTCGAGTATCTAATGGTACTCGAGGAAAAATATTCGCAATAGAGATAAAATGCTACACCGCGAAGTAAAAATCAATAAGACTATTTATGAAACTGAAATGGAAAATTTAACCGATACATTTATAGTAAACGCACCTATACCGTACCAAGAAATACTTTCGTAAAAGTAAGAAAACTTCGTCAAACTATGCAACATCAGAAAGTTACAATATCCCCACGAAGCTAATACATCACGAAACATGCGTAAAGCCTACGTTCGCATTGAAATTCCCACCGAGCACAAAACTCGAGCAATAATTCATAAGCCCATCGAAGGCAGCGACTTTCGTCATTCGTATATACATAATATAACATGCAGCGTTGACACGCGCGCGCGGGCGGAAATTCAGCCAATCAGCCGACCGATCAGACGGAAATTCGATCGACTCTGCATTTCAAATGTCTCGGCTGAAGACATTGCCATCTTTATGAATCGCCTGTTCGTTTTCCCGGCAATTTCTCGCGCTCTCTCATCCCCTATGCCCGAGCTGTAGAGCAAAGCGAGCGTGAGTACACAGCGCCGTTGGAATTTCCTTCACGTAGCTTCCATTAACGAAAATGCCGTATTGAAAAAAGAAGGAAAGGTTACTTTTGTAGGGGCTTAGCTTGCACGTGAGATCCCTTTAACTTGTAACTTCTTTTTTCTTCTTCCTCTTTGGGGGGTGAATTTTCGTCGGTTACATTAGTTTTATAGCGTCGTTATGCAGTGTTGCCAAGAAAATTTAGAAAATTAAGGCAAGTGTTTTGCACGCTTAAAAAGAAGAAATACAAATTTGTATAATACTTAATTTTAAAGCGTTAATTTTCTCGGTTACAATGTGCAAGATTTTTTTCATCCACCACGATGAAATTTGAAATTTTCTCCGAACCCTATTGCAGTATCACAACAACGCAGGATCTAGGTTATACCATTCTCGTATAGAACAACAGCAGCAGCAGGTGCAACAGCATTCCATTGTTCATTATTCATATGTTTCATAATTACGTGGGGATTACCGGGAAAGATGTAAGCAGAGCACATTTCGCACACCTCTTTGTTTCGAAAGCTCATTACCGCGCGGCTCACGAGGGGAGTGCGAAAAAAGCATCAATCTCCCTTTCTCCCCTCCCATCAAATTAAAAAACTTTTTCGAGATTTACCGCGCAAATGTACACACGCCATTGTCGTAAATTCTCGAAAAAAAATATGTACAATGACGACCTACCCTCCAGCGACCACCAATCAAAATTCTCTCGGCGCGCTCGAAAAAACAAAGAGGCCGCGTAAATCCGAGCCCGGGGAGAAAATAGTCTTATCAGTGATTTGTCGGGGGCGCTTTTTCGCCGGATATGCAACACAGGCAGCGATGCAGCAGCAGCAGTCGCTCCCGCGAAGCGTAAATAGCTGGAGACGCGGAATAACGAATTCCGTGCGCTCGCGTGCGCGCCTCCGCCCAAAATGTATGTGCATAAATAATGCGCTTTAATAAGATAGACGCTGGCGCAGATGGCACTGACTCTCTGTATACCTATTCTCTTTTTCCCGCTCCAGCTTTCTCTCTTGGGTTACACGGCGAGCTAGAGAGGGAGGGAGATAGTCGATGCACGGTTGTCCCGGGGGTGAATCGATGGAGCGCCGCTGTCGCTTGCGCCGTAGGCAAGAGCTTTTCCTTGCGCTGCTGGTGCGCGCGCGCGCGAACGCAAGCTTTGTTCTTCTTCTTCTTCTTCTTCTTCTACTCCCTCCTCCTGTTCCCCGAGTCTTGAGAGATCGCATTGTTATTTCGAGGCTTCGAGGAGGTGTGGCGCGAGCGGATGAATTTTGCAGAGCCGCGGATGGGGGAATTGTTTGCGAAGGGCTGCAGCGCAGCTGAAAAGTGAAAAAGGCGCGGCAGCTGCTGCTGTTGTCATTGTTGAGCTTGAGAAATAGCGGTGATTATTCGCGGGGTGGTTTTGATGAATTTTTGAAAACTTGGGGGTTGATGGTGTGGTTTGAAGGGTTGAAGAATAATTCATGGAGCGCATGTGTGTATGTAGGTGAAAAGCATGGCGTACAAAGTTTGCTCGTGGATGTTTCGGTAGATTGAGGGTTTAAGCAAATAGTTCCAGTGTGGCGAGTGTCTTATACGAGCGTTTGGCAAATCGCGTGTTTACCTGAACAGTTGAATTACTTGGCGGAGAGATTTGGTTCGGTCTGGTGAGAATTTAACGTACGTAACTTACCTTTACACGACAAACAATCACAAAAAGGCGTATAGGAAATATATATAGAAGGATCAAACTGTTCTATGAATATGATCATGAAATAAATGTATTGACTAAAAATGTTGAATAAATATGTGTTACGAAGGCTATTCATTCGTTAACTTCCTCTTATATTTATATAAATTCGGAAAATTATTATTGCTGGTACAACTAAATTTATCCAGCATAAAAATGTCAATAAATCCATATATAAGTTTAAAATCATTCATAAATCAGGATACGCCCGCAGGAAGGGACAGGACGGTGGTAAACATCATGATTTATCAGTTTGATGTCGGAAGAGCATTTCAAACTGCACCGTGTGACGTCAGCATTAAAAATTGTATAATGACATAAGCGTCTTTATAAAAATTTAAATATTCAGTCGCCTGAACTTTTGATGTACATGATGTGAATAAAACACATGCGAATAATGTCACTGTGAATAAAATTACGAGGCAAAGGTAAATACGGTTACGGTAAATACGCAGCTAATTTATTTACCATTCTTTTCCACCATTAAATATGTATGCGATTTAATTATTTTTAGAATTAAAAGCATTGAACAAAATTATAAAATGACGTATAACGAAGTGTAAATGTTATAAAAATGTGAAAAACTATCCATACAACATTAGGACATAAAAATAGACCTTTTCATTTCACAAATCGCTTTGAACGTTCCAATTAACGGATACTCATTTCGACCAATATTCCCAAAATTCAGCATATACGAATATACTCTACCACTCCAATCAATATTCATATATAATTAATCCAAATGAACTCCAACCTACCATAGCACCATAAACTCACGTTTCACTTGCCAAACCCCCACGCTCGGCCATCGTCGTCATCATAGCGCACGCGCGCACCCAATATATATATAATGCATCGCCGACGCGCCACTCACCCATATCATCCTCTCTCGTTCTCGCGTATATAGAGCAAACGCGCGCGCACGCCAAGTCACGAATTACACCGGGGGATGCGCGAGATATCCACAATTACGCGCTAACTTCGTATAGACAACGAGGCTTTTCCGGCAACGACGTCGATGACGATTCTAATAACGTTCGGGACTACCCGGCGTCCCGAACGAGGCTGTATAAATCCGGGCAGGCCGTACCGACGCAGGTATAACGGCTCAATGGCATCGGCGCTGTTAATCTGACCCCCCCCCCCCAGATTCGGTGCGACAGTAAAGGTAGAGCCGGAAGAGAATGATGGGGTATGAGATTAGAGTATGGAGGTAGTTTTTGAACGGTAATAGTGGATTGTAATAATTCATTTTAATTTTGGAACAACGAATATTTTCGTTATCTATATTCATTTCTCGTTTGGCACGAAAGTATAGCTCAACGAATTTGAAATAAAATGTTATACAGTAGTATTCGAGGCAATACTTGTTCTATTTTATCTAAGAATCTGCCTTTTGATTTAGCGAATATTGTACGATTTGAGCTTTGCAGAAATTGCGCAGAATGTGATCCTTTGTGGGGAAGAAATTTTCGTACGCGCGTGCTTCATCACTCGAGAAAACAGATGTATGTCGGCAACGAGCCGCAGTATAACTGTTTCTTCAACTGGAATAACTCATAGGACAATATACTCGGCGCCATTAAATTCAGCTCGCTATAGCTTCTATATCGCAGTTATTGCGTTTTGGAATGCTCGTCTTTGTTTTGCTATGTCATTCATTCGACGTTTGAAACTGGAGGAATAAATCTTCAAAGTCTAATAAAACGTTGATTGTATAGATAGCAAAGAAAATTTCATTAATATTTGCTTTGGTTATATTTTTATTTATAATAATATTGGGTTGTGAAATGTTCTCTTTAAGTGTTATATTTTTTTCCATTGAAAATTATTTATATTTACTATAGTTTATTTTTAAGTTTTCTCAAATGTGGCATCTTTTTTTTTCTTTTTTTTTTTTAATTGTTAATTATTTACTGATTGAAGTATTATAAATACTTTACTGCATATCTGATAGATTATTATCTCCTTTATATAATTATGTTAAATAAATTTAATTTACTTAATTAGTTTAATTTTTATTTAAAATTTTCCCTTCGGTGTGGCGTATAGCCCCGACTTACCTTAGTGTAATAAGTATTTATTGTTTTTAGCATTTTTTACTATTTTTAGGGCTGCACGATATAGCAAGATTAATCTTGATATTGTATTGTCTTGAATCAATATTCAAGACAATAATCGATACAATATTTCTATACAGTTTTCGATACAATATCAAGATTCCGGTGAAAAGAATGTCAAGAATCTTGTCTTGTCTCGAAAATAACCTAACATTTTCTAATCGTAATAATTTATTGAAATAATCATAATAACTAATTAAATAAAAACAATTATTTAAATGGCAAACAAAGGTGCTAAACTTAGGTAGTTGCTGATGACCATCTAATGACGAGATGTGTGCCGTGCTCCTATATCTCCTCGGGCCAACTTAGGTATATGAGGCTAAACGGGGAGAGTGCGCCACCAAGCGGCAGCGCGTGAACTAGGCTCTGGCCGGCAGCACATATATGGCGGGTAATTTTATTGTTTTTCTATTAAACCTAATGTATTTGTATATTAAATTACGTTCGGTTACATTATTCTCAAAATTCAACAAATTTGTAACTTAAAAGTTTCTTAAATTTAAGGACATTTTTAACAGGGGGTGCAAGGTCCTCGCAAAAAAAGGAGCTACGGAAACGTGCGACAGTGAATGAATCAATTATTTAAAAAACTCATAACTGAAATAGCATATAGACGTGCAATGATAAGCGAGTCGATTATTTAAAATAGTATATTAGTATTACACACCTAGCGAGTGAAGGTAAATAATGTCCCAGATCGCATGTAAATGTCAGCCGAGCCGAAGGCGAGGCCTCGCGTTCCCAGACTATTTGGGAATCTTTCAAATTATTGACTCGACTACAGTCACACGTCTGCGTGACAAGTTCGTCTTCTACATGGACCTCATATCCCTCGACTATTTGGACTTAAGCCTTTTTTAAATAGTCAACTATGTACTATTGTATCTTACTATTTCACTTCTGCGTGCTTTCCTCATTTACGCGATCCTCGTCTCCCCCCCCCTTACTATTTGGGTGTTAAATTTTTTTTTTAAATAATCGACTCCTTTGTTGGTATACGTCTACGTAACTCAATATGATCGAGAATTTCAAGGCAAGCCAATAATACTTTTCATATTGATTGACAAGAGATAAATTTTCAAGAATTTACCAGAGCAAGTCAATAATTACAGAAATATTGTATTACTGTCTTGTTCTCGTGCAACCCTATATATTTTTAAACTTTTTTAATTTCGAAAATTATATTCTTATTCTATTTATTAGCTAGCAGTACCATCGGTATAAATCCAATCAGAAATTGAATAGAAAACTCCACATTCCCAAACCACATTACAATGATTCTTACGACAACGTTATCGCATCCCTACTTCGACCACACTCATTCATTCAAAATTAATGACCTACTATCCAAACTACCCTCTCGCCATTAAAACTCATGCAAAAAGTCGTCCATCATCCATCGATCACAACCATGCAGCGGAAAAAAGGAACTGCCCAAGGCGCTACGCGTCGGGGGACAATAAAGGCAATTTCATCGATGACCAACTTGTCTCTACTCATCTCCTCTCACTCTCCAGCTCTTGCAAACACGTGCATTACCATGCCAAAATTAATTATCGACTGGCCATCCCTCTCCCCTACCGCGCACGCCTGGGACTCATCCATTTACAAATAACCTCTCACTCGTCGTCCATAATTAAACGAGGCCCTCGGCACATCGTCCCCCACTACTGAACAGGCAAAAAGTCCTCGGATGCTGTTAGGGATTTTGCGGTGATAATAAGAGAGAGGAGGAGAACCTGTGACTGGAAGAAGATGGCTTAAGTGCTCTTTTCCTGCATTCCTGGAGGCAAAGACGGACGATGAATTAATTGTGCGGGCGGCTTATCGATTTTTCGGCCTGGTATAGGTTTCTGGTGATTAGTGAAAGAAATGGACTAGCTTCTGCCACTTATTGATTGGGGAGAGAAGTATGGTAAAAGAATTATGTTAGGCGTAAATTTTTTGCGGCTTTTTTGTAACATCTTTATTAACAAATGATACTTTTTCTTATCTGATGTTCTATGTGATATTATTTAAAAAGTAGTAGTATAAAGCGTTTATGTAGCTGTATTTGAGAAAATGGGTTTGTATACGACGTTATAAAATACAATAACTAGGTATTTTTTGTAAATGAGAAATTATTCGTTCGTACTGTAAGATCATATAAATGCATTATGAAGAGTATAATTTCATTTTATTTATCCAATGAAATTAACTTCATGTTTTATTTCTCAAGTTGCATCAACTGTAACTGAACGAAGCCCATATACTTTTCAGTCTAGAAGCGAAGTAGTATAAGGGCGAAGGTACTAAAAAACAAAACGAACTACGTGCGTGGCCTAACAATGTAAACAAGAAGAAATGCATAACAATGAAGGGGTTGAATTAAAGTTTACATCTGATTCAGTGGCCAATATTCGGGAAAGGTTATTAGCATTCGACGCTTTCTTATTAAAGTTAATGCCTTAGCGCAATAATAAGTAAAATAATCCAAGTGAAATGTATTTGTCGAAATTGGTACTGTATAATGTACAACGGCTTGCGCAAGTTAAATAATCCATGTGAGTGTGAATCAAGAAGACGCAAATTCTGATTTATGTAACCTCAAAGCGGTTATAATCCTTATCTGCAAGACTTATGTGTTTTTGCTCGGGGGTATAAAAAGATAGAGTAGTGTGCGAGTATCGCTTTAAATAACTCTGATGGACGAATTTAAGTAGAAAAACGAAAATAAGATTCTTCATAAACTCTTGCCAAAGTTCTGCTTATATAGATCTATTTTTATCTTCAATTTTAACATTGACCAATGACAATAAGTACGTAGTGTCACGCGTTTAATCACACTTCAGTTTAAACTTTTCTAAAGCACGATTTTTCTTTTATTTTTAAGCGCGTATCCCCGTATCCATTAAAAATCTCAAACAAAATATTAAATCATCTCAGTGCACGCGCGACTGCAAAGATCCGATTTTACGTATTTTGTATATACATTTACAAATGGCACTGCAATTTTTCCTGTGTGTTCAAAAAAAGTCCAGCAATTTTTGGACGACGAGTCGAAATTTTTTGCGCGCTCGAGCTAGCTCTGCGCTCATTTTTCCCGACTATGCCACGTCGACGCTTATTAAGAATTTGGCTCCGTGATGGCTGTACACTTTTAACGTAATTGCCTCTCTTATATACGCACTTCGTCGTCGTCTCTCTCTCTCTCTCTCTTGAGAAAAAAATACACGTGCCACGTGTACGCTCAGCGCTGAAAGTAAGTGCGCATGTGCACAGCAAAAGTTAATATTTTTAATGAGTTCCTTTGTCGAATTCAACTTCCGTCGCTAAGAGAAAATTAGATTACTTCTTAGGAACGTTCATTTGCAAAAATTTCATTGCGCGGTTTGGGTTTCTTAATATTAAATTTTTCAAATTTTGATTATAAAAGATAATGAAATTACGAAGGTTTCTCTCTTTTGAAAATTTTATATCCTTCATTACGGGCCACGACTTTATTGTTCTTTTCTTATATTCCTTATAATTTATACAATGCAATATGAATTTTCAGATCCAATAAGGATAGAGAACAGAAAAGTTTCACAAGCAAGTAAAACAGCAATACACGATAAACCTTTGATATCCCCTTGTATCTAATAACTGCCGTGCTATCCTCTCTCTCTCTCTTGTCTCGATTTCATTACTATTCGCTATTATTTATCGCTGCAAACTTCTCGCTTACATCCGCAAAAGCGATCGAAATCTTGTTTTAAAACTTTAAACCCATATCAACCTCGAGCCGCTTACAGAGAGTATAGAGCTGAACGGCAATCTTTTACGGCTACGCAGCGAGTTGTTCCCGCGTGCACACGCGTAGCGAAATAAAAAGGGATCTTGCGTACCAAAAACTTTCGCCGCTCTGTGCGCTTTTCCCATATATACGTAAACGCCTATCGCTCCATACGATACTCACACGCTCTCTTTCGTGCGAATATTGCTTCCTGGTAATAAATGTTTTCGCATAAAACTCAGGCCGAAAGTTACTTTCAATTTCATTAGACCGGAGCGTGGCAGCCCTGCGAAATACAAACATCGCCCGTCTCTCCCGAAAATATCGTCGTAAAAGGGTCTTTACGCGGCAGAAATCCGCGCCCCGCCGCTGCAAGTTTCAGGATTCGGTAGTAACGGAGAGCCTCCGCACCGACCGGGCGAAAACTCTTTGATGGAACGGCGGCCGTAAAATCTTTTGCTCTCGTTTTCCTCTTTCCATTTGGCCCGCTGTAATACAAACTATATACTCAAGAACAGTTATGAGCAAAATGGGAATATTTAAAATTGGATGCTGGAGCTGAATACGTAAGTGTTTAAGGGGTGGATGTATACAACGTATATACAAGTGCGTGTTTAATAAAAAGTTTTGGGGAAGGTCGATAATAGGGCTCGCACAGTTTGAATTTCAAACAGTCTTTACGGCTTTCCATTACTGCAATATGAAATTGAATGAAAGTAATGGCACTTTTTCGTATACGTTTATTTTTGTGAGGAAGGTTGATTCCTGATATAGGTTGAAACTTGGAATCCTTAAAGAATAAAAGATTATCAGTAAGGAACTTGAATTATTTAATGTGTTATGTACCTGATGAATATATTTTTTTATATAATATATATCACAAGTTGGTAAAATTTATCATTAATTGCTACACTGCACCTTTACCAAATTCACAAAGCAAATATTTGCATAAATTCTACACACAGAAATACATATTTCTGTATTTCAACTCACTAAAACGAAATCCGCGTTTCTCACACAAAAACCACAACACCTACATCCCCATTACATAACTTTCGCACGCCAATCTCTGGGATTTCCCTGCATTACCATCTCGTGCAAAAAAAAAAACTTAATTCACAGAACCGTACATTTCGACACACACTCGCGGCAAGCACTCGAGAATTAGCCGCCGGCTATATAGCCAGCTCGCAAAAACAGTGAGCACGTCCAGAGAGATGCAAAAAAGGCTCGGGGGCTACACACGAGCGCCGCGCGTGAAGGTAAAAGGGGCGATCGCGTGACATGTAACTCTCGCGTATATACGTATGTGTGTGCGTGTGTGTGTGTGTGTGTGTGTGTCAGGGTCGCGGCAAGAAAGGCCGCCCGCCCGCCGGGAGTGCACGCACTCGCCCCGGCGCCGATAAATATTAATCTGCTTAAGTGGAGAGTGAGAAGGACGAGGGCATGTGTGTGTGTGTGCACACGTGTACGCGAGGAAGAGAGAGAGAGAGAGAGAGAGAGAGAGAGAGAGAGAGAGAGAGAGAGAGAGAGAAAGCGAAAAAACGGGGGAAGAAGGAAAGCGCGGACAGAGTTACAATGAGAGAACGGAACAGCCGTGACGATTAAAATCTCGAGCCGTGCCGGCGAATATGTGACGTGCGCGACGGCCGTTAGTGCCCGCGTGCTTTTTGCTTCTTTTCGGGTAATTGAAAGCAACTTGCCGCGAGTACTTCTCTTTTCTCTTTCTCTGTGATGTCTCTCTGAGGTTGCTCTCTCTCGTCGAGGTTGCCGGGATTTCACGTGCACGTTTTTTAGTCGACGGCAGCGGTTGGAATGAAAAATTGACTGGGTTTCTGGAAAATTACCCGGGACTTGGAGTGAAACCATTTTTAAGTTTTTTTGAAAGGTAAGTGGTACTTGTGGATTTTGTTTATTGAGGGTTACGTTTATTCGTTACCCATTAGTGAAATTATTTTTCTTGACATTCTTGTAGTGATTTATATAGATTTTTCGACGGAATAGTGGGGAAGTGCTAGGAAATCACCTGATCGACTCAATAAGTATAAAAAGTCTTCATTAGGACAGACAAAATTTTTAACTGGTTCTGGAAAAGAGAACCAAGTTTAGTAAGTAATACAAAAAGCGTACGAAAATTTACGAAGAAATCAAATTATCGTTCCATCAATCATCAAAAACTGTAGCAATTAAAAAACCGCTTCCAATACATTTTTCCCGCGTGCCATGTAACGAACGTCATCGAGCGCCACGTATTTTCTACGAACCGATTTGTTCCATAATTACTACCTATCGGGAAAATTCAAAGGATAAAAAAACACAACTCCGCGCTTGCCAGGCCAAATTCCCAACGAATCCCCGGAAACATGCAGATTTAGAAATACGAAAAGCTCCCCAAAACTCCGCAACTTCTACGCCCACGCGCGCTCGCGCGCATATAACCCAATCTAAAGGCGCCTACTTATATACCGCGTGGGTGTATTTACATTCCATGTACATAGTTATCCCATGGAAGTATTTTGTCGCGAGCACCAAAACAAAACTGTGGAAAAAACAAGGGCGCCCGGAAAATTCGTGGATAAATATATATGTGTGTGCGAGGGTGGGAGAGAGGGTGAGGGAGACGAATGAGCGTGGAAGAGAAAAATCGCGTGACGCGAACGCGTCAGCAGAGAGAAGTTTGAATGTGAAGGTGAAAAAGTGTGCAGAACTGAGCGAGAGAAACAAACAGAGTTAAAGGGTATAGCTGATAAATCAGTGCAGTGATGTATAAGTAATGAGAATTTTTTATTGGAAAATAGAAGAGATATGAAAAGTTAATATTAATTTTATTTTTAAGGCTTGATACTCGCGTTGTCATAATTTTAATTTATGATTTATTTACTCTCATGGCTTACTTCGTGTATACGTTCACTATTTTAGTGGGCAACATTTGTATGTGTTTGTGTACAGTATTGACTTATATCATTACTGAAATAACAGACAACCATCAATTTTGAGATTCTTTATATATATATATATATATATA
>UXGD01002854.1:0-23304 GCA_900474315.1 Torymus auratus | reverse complement strand
CTGTAATACCACGAAGTCAAAATCTCTGATTTTCGCACCAGAAATTTTTATGGAAAAACTCTTTCAGTGCGATATTATTTTTATACTTTCTACTAATCTATAATAAAGTATTTCGTTATGTAGGTACTTGCGGTAAACCTTTGATCGTTGATCTACTCCTTTTTGAAGCTCACGTTTGAATAAGATTTAAAAAATATTAAATTACCTATAATTTAATAACATGATTTTGTATACAAAATTCTTTTATAACAGTTATAAAATTGAAACTCTACGATTGATCAAATGTCAATGTAAATATTATCCACAGAACAAAGCAGTAATTTATTAAGCAAAAACATGCAACTATAACCGTCGAACATATTTATAATACATTTTGACATTTATAATTATACCCAATAATTATACACCAAACCTTCGTTCATCTTCCACCCCCCATCAAAACTCGCATCCAAAATAAAACTACCGCGATACCTCGATCCCCTCGCCCTCCTCCCCTAAAAAAAATCAACTTCCTATCATCTCGCCCCTCTCGAATAATAATATATCCCGTCGTAAAAATCGCGGTTCCGAGTACCGTCGGGCCCTTCCGGAAATTCGGCCAGACGGGAGAGAGTTCGAGGAGAAAAAAATTCATTATCTCTACCTTCCCAGTACATGCGAGAAGATGGATGCACATGCGATGCGCGTGAGAGAGGAACGCGGGATTATATCGAGCTGGATTTCGTGCGCGAGAGTTGGGAGAGCTACTTTTGGAGTGAAATTTCAGCGCGGATAAGGATGATGCGTGAGCATTGATATGCTAATATACGACTGGACGATTTGCATGTGAAACACAAAGTGTTTGTAAGAAATCGCGTTATACTTTTTACAATTTTTGCACGTATGGGCGTTATTTTTAAGTAACTAGAAATTTCGGTGTTATATGGATATTTATAAGTATTTATAATCTAAATAAAACGTTATATCTATGTATCTGAGCGCTTCTTTAATCTGAGATTATCATATTATGATATTGAAAATAATAAATTATTATATTTTGAATAATTATTATATTTTGAAAAATTTAGTATAAATAATTATAATATTGTCAATAATTTCCTAAAACCATAATACATATTTTGATAGACGAATAAACTATATAACAATTATTATCGGGAGAATTCAAAAGTATGAATTTTATTTAATTAATTACTAACAAATAATGAAAAATATATTCTAATTACAATAACATAATATAAAGTACGACCATATCACCAAAAATATATATCATCGTCTACGTATCCAGCCAAACGCAATCAAAAATTCCCAGCTTTGACTGTGAGAAATTCAAAATCCGTTTTACACTGCCAAGTATACTTGTTACCGTTGCTTCATATCACCGCGTGTATATAACGAAGGTACGATGATATACCGCGCCTACATGCGCGCGCATCGATTGCCACACGACGGAGCTCACGGAGCACACTGGAGGCGAGCGCCGCTAGCGCCACGCTGTTATGCGTCGCTTCGGCCGATGAGAGCACAAGCCTCTTTAGCTCAGTGGTAGAGCACTGGTCTCGTAAACCAGGGGTCGTGAGTTCAAACCTCACAGGAGGCAATTTTCTTTTTCGTTTTTTTTTTCGGTCCAACAATTTTTTTTCCGTTCATTGTTCCTGATCGTTTGAACGTATAGTTGATGTCGCGGTGATACGGTTTATTGTTTGATTATTTATCGATTATAATGAGACCTTTTGTATCAATTATTTTATTATTGGTGATGTTATAACATTTATTATGTTAATTGCATTATTTAATAATGGCTTGTCATGGGATATTATAAAGTTTAAACAAATATAATTATTTTATTCATATTTTAATGAAATAAATATTATTCTTATAACATTGTTTCTTGTTAATTTGTATGATAAATAATGATAACATTCTGGTGAAAGTATAAGAGTAACTTTCAACTAAACATAACATTAATGAATTAAATTATCAAATATGGATTTTATATATATACCGAAATTGCATACATGACTATCGCAATTTTTACAGTTTCATACTATTTACTTTACTGTACGATTCACTACGGCAATAAACTAATATTTACTCCCGCATTTATTTACACGTTCAGTTGTAACACCTGCGAGTAAAACAAGAAATATTTCAATTAAATGAAAGTAATGTGCATACATTATACGTAAAAAAAAGTGTATATCAGTATAGTTTTAATTGAAATTTTTACTTTGAAATAAGCGATAACCATTATCTTCCATTACAAACACGCTAATTTTATTAATGAAATTATTTAAACTTTTATTTAGAAAACATTCGCTGACGCAAACATCATTTCTTTCCTATCACGTATCCTCTCTACGTATCCCTTGCACTCTTTTATCCTAATAGTACCAGACCGCTCGCCGGCCCTCTTCGTTCAGAATCCCCATAATAAAAGCGACGCTGCGTGATTCGCGGAAGCACATACTTTCGCCGAACATGCAAATCGAATCGGGCGTGACTTATTGAGATTGTACCGAGAAGCGATATCCCGGGCCCTTTATGATCCACGAGAGCAGCAGCGCCGAAGGACGAGTGGAGAAGAGAGTGGAGTTCTTTTTGCACACGCATCAAGGGAGCGAAGAGAAGAAGGAGGAGATTGGAAGTTGAGATTCATCCGGATTTGAGATGATTAAAATGGGAGATACGAGGTTGCTAAGAGAGGATCAGAAATACGGGGAAGAAGTTTGATATACGCTCTGTTAATATTGTCAATAAAAAATTTTTTGGTTCGGTGGTTGGACACTGCAAAATTTTGAGATTTTTTTTAATGAATGTGTTTGTGAATGATAGAAAGAGAGAATGTTTTGCAGATAAATTTATTTAGTGGCTTTATAAGGTAACAATGTAAAGTAGGAATAGTATAAACAAATTTCTAAAATTTCCTCTTTTCAAACCCAAAAAATTTGAAGATAGTTTTTACCGAATACTGCATAACGTTTATTCAATTAATCTGATTGCAAAAAAAGTTTTAATGGGAATATTTTTTTCCTCAGCTTTCTACTAGAGAAATTCTTTTCAATTTACTTCTCATTTTTTTTATAATTATTTCACAACTAAACCACTTTCCCCCAATCGGATTAAATATTATTTTTGTAATAAGATTAATGTAAAGGAAGAACCTACTTACATTATTGCAAACAATTTAATTTCACCGTAAAACATGTTTTGCACGGGAAATCTCATTACAAATGTAATTTCTCGTGCGAGTTATTGGTGCTTTGGTTAAGAAAACAAAGTTATGAAATGGTCATGTTGCCACAAGAAACAACGCTATCAATATTAAATTTTCCGAGGAAACGCGTAAGTATGCATCGGCCGGCGGTGAAACTTTGCTCGCTATAATAATAGATTAACTTTCTCAGTAAATACTTTGTATACGGTACGTGTAACGCGTTCTAATTGGAAACACTATGCACTGGATGTCATTATAAGAAGCACATTTTTAATATTTATAACCGTTTATTAATTCACTGTCAGTGTTTAAGTTACCATCGTGTATTATACACAGCACGTGACTTGTGATATAAAATAAATCACGTGAACTGTAAATTATATATTTTTAATCTCTATTAACTTGTACATATATAGATAATGTAACTGTTATTTTTTTTATAAACAGTTATTTTCTTCGGAATTAATTCAATATTCAATTGATCATAGTATCAAAACATCTTCATATCGGTGCCTCTGATGAATTTTATGCTCAAAAATAATAATAATAACCAAAAGAATTACTGATCCAAAAAACAGGTAATATGTAAAACAGAATAGAGTAAAAAAGTTGTCAATATTTCTTTTACCCCCTGAAATTAGAGCCATTTACTTACAACAATACCAAATCTGCTAAAAAAATTCAAAAAAATATAACAAAAATAGAATCATCAAAAGTAAAGGTAGATGAACATTAAGTGACATATGATGAAATTAGTTCTCTACTGGGAGGTTCTCCTTTTTCATTTTTGGTTGATCAAGCTCACTCGAATTGTATGTTCGTTAAAATCGTTACGAATTACTTCTGAAAATTCGTTTATTTCAACCCAATTGTTTGCTTGCTTTCAGTATAAACACGCAAAATCTTGTTTTCTTTTTTACAATAAAGACCACGCGTACTTATAATAAGATTATCTTCGCAAAAGAATCTCTGCATTTTTTTAAATTAGCAATTAGTATTTTTAGTACCTTCACATTCAAAAAAATATTTTCTTATATTTTCCGATACTTAAGTATCAACAAATCGCTAAAGTCGATACTGTCGGGACCTTCATCATCACCTCACATCTTTCCATCCCAAAAAAAAAAGTTTACCACTATACCTAGACACCGCAATCCGATAAAAATACTTCCTCTCGATCGCCCAGGCGGCAGAGCCACATCACATCGACGCGTCTCGTCATAAATAATGTGACGCTTTTCGGCTCTCTTTCTCTATACCTATATCTTTCTCACTCTCGCACACGCGCCTCATCAATTATTCAGGGGAGGCTCGTTCCCGGTAGCGTTACGCGTCAATGTTTAAATCGACCGCTCTCTCACTCTCGCGTGCTCGGGTATTCGCGTCACGCGTATCGCGCGATAATATAAGATACGCGCGCGCCGTCTGCAGCGGCCACGTGCTCGTATAGCTATATACAAAGTTCCGCGAAGACGCGCGTTCCGGAACGAATTTGGCAGGGCTTTTTTCGGAAGTCGTCGGGTGGGTATATAGGAGTGGGAAGAAAAAATGTCGCGAATGGAGGGGAGGTGTTGAGGTGCGTGGATGTGTGAAAAATGTGTGTTAAATATGTGATTGAGAATGAATGAAGTGAATGATGATAATGTGTATAAGTTAGAAAGTGGAAAATGGGATCGATTGGAATTTCATAAATTTTGAATGTATAAAACAAATTGTATGTAATATTTTATATTTTTTAAAACTATATTTCTCTACATAAGGTGTATCTAGAATACTTTTATGCATTCTTTTCAAGTTAATAAATTCAGTCTAGTCTTGAAAAAATGACACAAATATATATTTGAAATCTTAAAGTTTCGTGATAATGTGAGTATTAAGTGAAGTGCAAGCTCTGGAATTCTAAAATAATTACATCCACGCCGGGCTTGAGGCATTTTTGGCAACTCACCTCAAATGTAATAGGTTTGTTGAAATGATAAATCTAACTATTTCAGAGCGTGTCTAGAGAATTATTTGCACCATTTAAAACCACTTAGAATAGCTTTCTTGCATTAAACTTTTCTAATAAACGATACTTATACTTGAAAGTGACATTGACCAAACATGAAGCAAATCATTATGATTTTTTCATCAGCATAAGAAATTATAGGATCCGTGCCAGAAATTTATTTTTAAATTGAAAATTATATTGCTCGACTATAAAAAATTTGATGAACTATAAATAACTTGAGTAAATAAAATAGTCTTTAAAAATAAAAATTTCGAGACTTTCAAGCGCCTTTACTGTTAACATTGACAAATGTACTTCTCGCTTGAATTATGTACTCCCGACTTGAAAAGTATTTTATAACAGTTATTACGATAATTAAAAACTAAAAGAATTATCGACTTAAAGTACAATATAACAGCGCTATACCGTAAAATATTTTGGGGTTAACGACGCTACTTCCGGAAACCTTGAAATCAAAATGAGACGAGCTTTTTATTTTTATTGGTGGTGTAATTTGTAACATTCCTAAAAATAATTTATTTTCCGCAGACACTTTTAGAGCACTTTTTTCCCGGAATTCACGTAGTAGCTTTCTGTAGAAAGCCGTTCGAAATACTTACCCTATTTTTAGCGATAAATAATGCGAACATAGACGAATGATTTGACAAAATTCCAAATTATTACGGACTGAGAATTTATATTAGCATCTTCAAGTAACGTTTGATAGTAAAATGCTATTTAAAGCGAGATTTACATACCTACGATCGAATTCGTTAGCTATAAACTTGGTTAACATTACCCAGGAAATGAAATTAAAAACGATGTATTTTCAAAATTACTTTCTACATATTATGATCACCTGTACTTACTCATCATCTCTAAACTATCAAAAATTTAACATTTCATCACCGTTCGAATTTGTGATTCAGTGTGATAACCCATCAGGAGGGTGAAATTCTCTCTGTACTATACAAATTGCGAATCCAGCATGTATGATACAGCGCTTGCTCATATACGTTGAACGCGAACGTCAAAGGCTGTACATATAGATATATACGTTACACGCAATGCACAAGCTCGATTCTAGGTAAATACACTCTATACGGCTCGACTCTTTGAACCGTGCCGGTCCATATATGCGCTGCTTTGATGTGTTGCAAATATGTCCCTGTACTGCTTCTTGTGTCACTCAGTCTTCTTTTCATTAGAATAATTAAATAGTTCGGAACTTAATTAGGTATGCTGATGGTATATAACAACTTTTTCGCTTTGATTTCATAAAGCAAAGCTACATAGTTGCCGCAGCATATAACTTTTTTAATAAGGCTGTTCTAAATGTACGTAAAAGGGGTTTGTTCTTTTATTACGAATGTTATACACATGTAAAGTCCGACAGTGAGCAATAATAATTAATATAATTTTCCGCAGGGTAAAAAAATTAATGCCATAAAAAATACATCTCTTACATTCTGCTGTATCAAAATGCATCACCTTAAGATTCTATTCATACAACGCCACAAAATAAAAATAAAAATCGTTTTATACGTCTTCATTAAAGTCTGAAAAAGTCCCTTATCCAAGCATTTCCCACTTCCATTCACACTATCATCTCCCATCCTACTCCGCCAAACCAAACCTTTTTTTACCTTTTTCTCACCTCTCCCATACACTGCAGGCATTAGGCAAACTCTCCTTACGCTCGTACGTACACATTACACACATATGCACATACTCACCATTTATACGTCGCGCGGGGGTATAGAGGCAGCTCTCTCTATACTCTCGCACAGCGGGACCGCTATTTACGGACACGGCGTTCTCAGAAGAGCCCAGCGCCAGCAGCAGCATGCGTATATAGGTACGTGTATATACGCGTGTACATGAACATCTGCCAGAGAAATGGCGGGAGGGAGAAATAAATGAGGGAGGGAAGATTGATCGGTATCTCGCTCCACGCCGCGGCTGTATATCGCCGTGGGATATATGAATGGCATAAGGGATTGGGAGAAAGGGTTGCTGCTGCGCTGGGACACATTGTGTGCTTCGATGGGCGCGGTTGGTGTACGGCTGTGTATGTGTAAATATTTGGAAATGTATCAGGAAACTTGTCAAATTTAACGAGATGAAAGTTCGTAGAATTTTTTCTAAATGACTTATTCTGAAACACGATGATTTTCTTTCTAAGAGTAAATTGGAAAAATTGAGGTATATGGATGTCTTCGACATGTCCAAATTGTTTTTTGTCTAGTTCACTATAAGTCTAGTTTTATTAGAACATAAAAAAGTAATTTAATCTAACTTTGAAGCATTGGCGTGTTTCGCCTATAAGTTTCTGGATACGGCAAGATACTTTACTGCTCCTGCTCTACCTATTATCGGAAAAAGTCCTCGTTAAAAGTTTCAAAATTAGGTTCTTTATTATAGTATACCTCAGCTCAGCTTGGTTCACGATAGATCAGTAACGTTTTTGTACCATAATATAATTAGGAGATAAAACAATGTAAAACCAATTAAGTTTGTATTTCTCACTCATAACACTTCTAATCTCTTCCCAAGAGCAATCCAAGCCTACACAATTACCCATCCACATCTAATAACCCTATTCAGTCGGCTGAATTTCCACCTAAAAACTCGGAGAAGCAAGAAGAGACAACACAATGCCCACGGCGCACCGCAACCACATCAAAGAGCACGAAAAATCCTCTCGCAAGTAGCGCCGCGGCTTTTCGCAGCCGCCGAGACGCCCTTTGCGGTTTTCGCGACAGGATAAGTCGGGACCTCCTACGAGTTCCCAGTAAGCGATTACGACACGCTCCCTTTCCTCTCTCGCTCTCTATATTAACGCGCCATGAGAAAGTGGACGACGAAGATGAGGTATACAGTGGGCATTGTCAAAGTCGATTTGTTTTTCCATTGTTTGGAGAGTAGTGAGAGAAAAGAGAGGAAGAGGTGTGGGGATGAGGTTGCGGCTAAAGGTGGGAAAATGTTTAGATTTCTAGTGGCTTGTGAAATTGCGGATTGGGTCGGTTATTTTCAATAAGATTTGCAAAATCATTCAAATTGTTTAATTGTGTCAAGCAAAACTTACGTGAAAATGTGTCAGATCTAAGAACATAATGTTTCGAGCCCAAATAAAGCGCGAAAAAGTAAATTTATTACTAATTTCGTTGATAAATTTAAGATCTTAACGGCATTTTAATGAGCCAAATATTTCTTGCAATTTAGATCTATAATTAGGAATGAATTTTCTTGCGTGTCCTAGAAATGTATGTTGACCCTTACCCCCAGCTATAGCATCATCCCTCGAAACATGTTTTTACCCCTTGTGGCGATTTTTATACCGTTTTTCTTGGTTTACAATCTCCATCAATGTTCTAATGCAACTTCAAAATAAGACACTCAGGCCACCGGTTACTACACAGCAAATGTTACAAACAAAAAAAAAAGAAAATGCAAAATCCGTTAAATTATCGGGAACAAACAAATACGAGACAAATATCGCGTCAACAGTCTATATCATCGAAATTCACAAAATTCCAAATCTTCTTCCTGTAATCATCAATTTTCATGGATCATTTACCCTCTTTCTCACTCTTTCTCTCCCACGAAGCCATAGCATTCCACACTTCAAAGCGCCAAGCTTGTCTCGTCATCATCATCGTCTCTATATCTCGCATCAGATCCTTATCTCATCCACTCGAAAGTGACACACATACCTCACCACGGCTTCACTTCACCAAATATCGAACCGATAACCCGATTCGCGGAACGGATCCCCAATTCCGGGTATACAAGCACACACACACAGCCGGCGGCGAGATCTTCCTCTCTTTACTCTCTGAAAAATCATTGTTCCCCCATGTAATCCGCCGTCGACCTCGGGCGTGCGCGATTCCCGGAATTGCCATTCGTGACGTCAACGCGAAAGATAGGGAGAGAGAGTCTCGGTCAAAGGACCGCGTGTATATAGAGAGCGGGGGATCAATAACCAATGTGCGCGCGCCTATACAAGTGCGTTACGTAAAGGCCAGTGTATTAAAAACGCCCACGCGGGGTTATATTTACGTAAGAGCGTATATAGGATCAGCGTGCGGATTAATTGCAGGTTCGACGCACCGCGAGATGTGTGTGAGTAAGAGTGAGTCAGATCGGTATATAGGATGGTGGGCTGGGAGGATGATGTAAGTGAGATTTTTGAACTTGGAGAGAGAGAGAGAGATATTTGGTGATGTTGGGTTTCGTCTTTTTGTATGAGGAAGTTTGTGCGTCATCTGGTTTTGGAGGATTCCGAGAAGCGAAGATTGGGATCGCCGCGCTTGGACTTGCAAATCAAGATTGTTGAATATTATCGTGTAGACACATAGTTTTGTGCTGGTTCAAGAGTTGTTGGAGCATGGGCACAGGATTGTACGGTTACTAACATTCTTGATAACCGCTTTAGTCATCAATTATTTAACATACTTTAACAATGGAGTTCAGACCCCTGTATTGAATATTGATAATTAATTTGTATGGGTAATACATTTATCGTAGAAATTGATGATGAAATTCGGTACAGCGTGGAATAACTTTGATTAATAACGTTAAATAATAGATGTCCACAAAGCACTATCTGAATCTGTAATTAATTGAATTTCTCTACACGACTATCCAAATCTATTACGTGATTAAATTTCTATATCGCTCAAAGAGGGTTTTCCATGAAATCCGTATTAAAATTAAATTGATATAATTAATTAAAGCTAGATATGAAATGAGTTTTATGAAGGAGGTTATCACGATAATAATTTAATCTTCTGAGTCCTTCAATTCATTACCCCAAAAAGTATTTGTAACGTGAGACTTTGGGTTTTCCATTATGAAATGATAAAAATTGTAACTTACTTGTTATCCAGTTTTACAATCTTTTCTTCAAGAATTTATTTACAGAAACAATTATTGTAAATGTCTCTTGAGAAATTACCAATTTCGACCTTCATCATCATTTTTCTTTTCTATGTTTTCATTGAAGATAAATCTATAATAAAACACTATATGTATATTAGAAGACAATAAGCAACAAAGTATCACAAAGCCATTACATTTTCTCACAACCAAGCTATCTTTAGACACGCTCATTATCTCTTACAAAACGATAAATAAAGCCTACAAAAAATCATTTTTATGCCAATGACCAATCCAAAGAAGGAAAATCATTTCCCATGAAACAACAACAAAAAAAAGTTACATCTGCTAACGCTCGTTGCAAACGAATTCGCATCTATCATGGTCAGAAGAATGTAGCGAACGTTCAATGCCATTGCGCGTCGCGAGTCACGGAGCTTATGTCATCGCGCGAGCCGCGACGCTTATAAATGAAAACGATCGATCAGAGCTACGTAACCTCGCGCATATGTGTGTATATACCTTCGCCGGGGATGCAAGTGCCGTTTTCTGTCGTCGACGGCAATCGAACAAATTGTGAGGCAGCGGGAATGGGCCGTTAATTAATAGCCGCTTGATTTACGGCGCGCGAGAAGAATGACGTAGGCGCATCGAGTTGTGCGGGTATACACGGAGGCATTGACTTGATTTTTTTGTTGTCGCGCGGTGATTAGCGTAGGCGATGCTGTATTGGTGGAGGTCGAGGAGGTTACGGGGAAAATTTTAGGAACGATGATTGATTGCTGAAGAGATAGAAAGAAAGAATGTTATTGGCAGATTATGAATACACATTTTGAGTGCTAGGGCTGTACGAGAGCGAGACCATACAATATTTCTGTAATAATTATTGTCTAGCTCTTGCAAATTCTTGAAAATTTCTCTCCTGTCTTGGTCTTTTCAGTCAATATGAAAAGTATTATTGTCTTGTCTCGAAATTCTTGATCATGTTGGAGTTACGCAGATGTGCGACAAAAAACGAGTCGATTGTTCAAAAAATTAGAGGTACACGTAGAAGAGAAAAGCACGAAGATGTAAAATAGTAAGTTTATGAAATAATTGACTTGTTCATTGTCGCACGTCTTCGTAGCTCCATTTTCTGCAACGTACAGTAAAGTTAATTTAACAATAATTAAAAGAATACTGTGTTGAATTGTATATATTCAATTAATACATTACTTTATATTTAATATTCCATAAATAGTATGTGAGTTGAGTATATAATTGAATTAGAATTAATTAAATTAAATGGCACTATTAATTTCATACGGCAAAGTTAATATCATCAGAGTTCAAATCCAGATGTAAGTACTCATTAAAAATTTTATAATCTGATTACTTCGAAAATTATTACATATTCAATTCAAATGACGTAATGAAGTCGTTCAACGATTCTTTTAATTCAAATAAAGATATAATACCATTAACTTTGCAATTGATTTCAAGGTCCATCCTAAAATAATATTCTCTAATAAACTCAGTAATCTCGAACATCGTCAAACCAAACAAATGAAAACGACAAATTTGCCGACCAATTCTAAAAATTCCTCGTGCGAACTCGCGAAAAAATAGTATTGCACAACAGTGTTTGCACGTTGCTTAGCCACTTTGACGATTGTCGTTCGAAAAAAGCCTCACTTTTTCAGTAGTCGTATTCAGTTATTCAATATTGGCCCGATTACTCAACAAACCAGTTCTCGCCTCGTCGACTAACAAAAGACCGTTGCATCGCTACCGAATTTCTTTAACGGTATACAAGATCCCTTGTTTCTTATTTCTGTGCTTCAAGCAGCAGTTTTTACAGTTATGATGTAAATAAGATTTATATTTAGATTGTTGGTGAAAAACCTCGAAAATATCAACATAGGTATTATTAATATAATTCCATTAATGAAGAATAATGAAGAAGACCGTCCAGCAATATATGGCTCTACCAATAACACAAATTTCGCTATTAATATTAATCTGCTATTAATTTCACATAAAAGCATTTTGAATTCGCTCGTCAACTAATTATCCCGAATGATCATCGGATTACGAGGAGATATTGCAAATTCGTCAAGCTTATACCAGCTCACCAACACCAACGTAACTTCTGTTACGTCCTCAACGCATTCTACTATAATTTTGCAAAAACTCTCATCCCCTAAAGGCGCTTCCACTTGAACCGCGACCACTTGTGACTGACACGCCCCAAATTCAAACTCGCCATTCTTGCCAATTCCACCCCACTTCCGTTCCCGACCCCATCCTATCAAACCACACCCAGCGTTTCCCAGAATCCTAAATCCCACAGCCGAGTGAATTCCTGGTACATGTCAAAGGCCCTTGCGCGCGAACAAAAGCTGTACGAGAAATTTCGCGAAACGCAATGCGCAGGTACGATTAAATCCCTCGGGGGCAGGGGAGATTACGTTTGTATATACATATACAGCGCGCGGCGCGAGCCGATTGAGTTTATATAATATACGGAGGGGCTGAGATTTAAGCTGCAGCTGCGCGCTGTGTATATGTATATTATACCGAGAAGCTGCCTCACTGTATTGAACTGCGCGCGATTTTTGTTTTCGAAAGTTTGTGGAGATGGATATTTCGTGCAGTTATCGGGGTGGATTGGATGGTATGGAGTTATTGTTGAAGAGGAAAGGGTCGGGTAATGTTGGCGGATGAATTAATGGGAAAAGGGTAGATGATGAGATAGTGAATGACTTTTTTTTTTAATGACATGAAAGAAGACGTTAAATAGAATAGAAATATTAGAACGAAGGTGATATTTATGGTCATTGTATCAACTCCGATCTGGGCACTTGACGATTTCCGGTGTCTATAACAGTTTAAAGATCATTAAGCTATCAATTAGATTAAACCGAGAACGTGTTTTAATCAAAGGAGCCATTAACGGCCGATAAATTTCTCGGACTTACTGCAATAAAGTGTCATAAAAATATCGCCCATCCCAACAAAGACATATCGAATCTTGCCCGCACGAGTATATACCCGCACCATCATATCGCCATTACCACTCTCTCTCTTTCTATCTCTTCTTCCTCGTATCCCCACCTACAGTATACCCGCATATCCACCTCCTCGAATCACTATATATCATCATTACAGGCATGTGCATTCGATTTTTATCGACTAATTGCTCCTCCATCATATAACAACAGCCCCGAGGCGAGGCCCATTTCTCTCTCCACATACGTGCGCGCGCCATAGTGTGCAATTTGCATGCGCCATTTTTCGCCCCACTGCCGCTGTAGTTCCAAGAAATTTCATATAAAAGCTTTTTCCAGGATCCTCCGCTCTATCTCCGGTAATTGGATCGAGCTTACCAACATCCTCTTTTTTTCACACGCGCCGCGGAGCAATTCAATTACGTGCGCAGGCGCGCCATTATGCGAATTATTATTATTCGCGGAAGCGCGCGTTAATCACGCGTCCTTTCGGTTATACCTGATGTACGAAGCGTAGGTCGCTTTTCGCAGAAATTTTCGATGCATTCAATTTGTTTACGGTGCGCGCAGCGAGCAAGAGTATATGAAGTGACGGGGAAACTTCCAAGAAGTGAAGAGAGTGTAATGAGATTTTCCGCGTACCCCGTATAGATTCCCCCGAGGGAAGAGAGCTTTTTCGAGTTTTCTGCCGGTGTCAGCGGAAGTGGAGAAGATAGAAGTTGCCCGGATGAGCGTTGATTAAGAGTGAATTTCATCGCGAAGAGAGGCTGGAAATTCAATTACAATGTTCCCAGAATTTCGTATGTAATTCTTTTACTTTGAAATGTGGAAATACAGCAGTATCGAGAATATTTGAAAACTGCTGTATGATGAAATTTCTCGGGAAAATTGGAGCTGTATTCAGCCCTTGGAAATGTAATATTGTATTATTGGGGTGGAGAACGTTAAAAGATATGGTCTAAAAAGGGGGTGATATATTTTTCGCAAGTCGATTTAAATTAATTTTACATGAAAAGCTTTTTTCATATTTATGTAAGTATATCGTTAAGGGTATATTTTATTACATAAATTTTGCGATGAATAAACTGGAAAATTGTATATAGCCCCTTCTTGGTGCAAAATAACTTAGTACATACCTCGAATAGTTATATTAAAATTAAACTAAAGATGTCCTTTCATTTTTCGTAAAAAGAAATAAGCTGTGTATGATGTGCTTGCGTCTGTTGACCCAACGTTGGACATATTTTTCAACGATATTATAATTATAATTAGACTTCAATACACTGGATAAAAAACGACTTTCTATCTGATATCTGTTATTTCCCTAACAAGACAAGTTCCGCGCACCAGCGTTATAATCAAAAGTTTGCTTTTAATAATTTCCCTCCCTACCGTAGATTTTTTCGTAACTTTGTTTCAATGAAAAGTGAATAATAAATACGTTAACTAACGCAGAATGCATGGATATAACATAGTTTTCCGTGAATACAAAGTATACTTGAATTAAATATTATTGAGCATTTGTTTCCATACATTTCACCGATAGAATAGAACTGTCGATGGTGTTTCTCTGTACCGCAGTTCTATGTTATTTATATATTTTTACGAATCGACTTTATGGTAACGCATTTTCATAAATTGATAAACAACTCCAAAGAATTCCTGAAACCCCGAGATTTCCACTTTTATAACAGCAGCGTGAAAAGTTTTTTTGATATTCTTTTTATTTTAATCAAAATCCAATCGGACTACAATCATCTCACGCACTTCGATCGCGATGTTTTTCCATTCACGCCAAACTCCTCCCTCGCGACGCGAAAAACGAAACCCAAGAGCAGCAGCGGCGCTTTCGCGTCACCCTGACACACATCATCATGAATGCAGTCGCGTGCGCGTATATATAGTGTATACACGACCGTTCGCGCGCGTAATTGCCACGGGACGGCGAGACGAGAGTAATCGCCGCTAAAGTAAAACTCTCTCTCTCGTTCGCTCTCCCCTCCCGGTAGTTTTTGCGAAAACGGTTTTTACGCGCGCGGTAGCTTATTATCGTAAAGTATATATGGCGAGGGAACGTGATGGTTGATTTGATTTTTATTCTTTCTTTTTCTTCCTTTTTCAAGTGAAAGGTAAATCTCGTGTCTCTTTTAAATGTGTGGCTAATGAATTGATGATTCTTAGCGGAAACGTTAAAAAGCTAATATTTAAAAAATGATAATTTTTAAAATTAATAGTATGTGATCACGTTTTTTAAATTAACGACTTGATTTCAAAGTATTTCCGTTTGACGATAATCGTTTGAAAACTGCTGCCATGTTCATTAGCGCGCCGTATAATGAGGTACATTGTATTTCGATGCAACACATCGTCAAAATTGTAAAACAATATTTAATTCTAAGAATCGTTATGCTCTTCCGCTTAAACATTTATCCCAGACGTTCGAGCCGGGATAATGATATTGATCACGAGATACGTATAATTTTGCATATATATACCCGCACGCTGAAATCGTTACCAGAAAAAAGTATCAGTTTTGCATAAGTGCATGCATTTTGTGCTATATTTCGTAATAACTTTCATGCACTCGTTTGGACCAAAATGGTGAATTTCAATAAAAAAAAAATCAGGCCGTTACGTTAATACTACACTCAAGCAGGTTATTTGCAAAAAAGGAATACAAAAAGGTATTACGTTGTCATCTAATTAACCGATAATGAAAATAATTATTGCAAAAAGATGATTATACTTGTTACTTCATGAATAAATAAAGTAATTAAAGTCATTATAACAACATTTTTTTTTAAATTATTCATCGTACTTTTCAAGAGTTGTGCAAATATTTGAATTTTTCGCTGGATATATTTAAATTTACTGGTTTGGAAGCAACAAGTTTTAAACAAACATGGCACTGTTGGATGAGTCACAATAAATCTTGGTGTTCCATGGGTCCCTCGTTATTTTGTTCTCACATCAATATTGTACAATTTTGTGCAACATAGTTTATTTTACAATCACAACGAGGAAAGCGTCATATTGCAATTAACAGGTGTAGTTCGGACTGTTTTGGACTGGTCCCGTCTAAAATCCAATCAAAGCGAAACTGAATTTACTTATAGAATGGCACTTGACTTTTTTTTTACTTGCATTATTTGCGTTTCTTCCGTACATGTGCGACTGAACTACTTCGTCACTGCCTCAATAGCGACTACCTCGATTGCTGTTCCATTGTCACGATCGAGGCCTCGAATGATCAGAAATTTAGACTACAAAGAACAGCCTGTTGCTATTCGTTTGTTATTTAAAATTCCTCGAAATTAAAATAAATATACTAGAATTAGGTCTTCTTTCCGCCATCAATTTATTTTTATTTCGAAAATTCACATTATACTGTGATAAACACATCAGACTCAACAGGTCGTGAATAACATTTGCCAATACAATTTGAGTGTTTACGCAAAAGTCCTACCTAAAATCAATACAATATAGACGCTCACAATTTCCGCACTGGCAAGTCCACCCGAACCCTTGAAAAATTTACAAACCCCATCATCGACGACCAATTAAACTCACCGTTCGGTCAATTACCCGCGCGATAGTCCGTAACACGAGCATAGCTCGCGCATCCGCATGAATTTTTCATTCGTAATTGGCTTCTGCGTATATACATATATGTATATACACCCTTTCTTTCCCTCCCACGCGTATATATATGCGTACACCACATACGCTCACTTCCGTGGAAATCGCGTACAAACGGTTCCGCGAGCAGACAAGTTATACGCGTACATATGCTCGCCTCTCGCTGATTATCTTATGGATACCATGCGAGGGGTGTAGCAGCACATAGGTAGGCGCTCTTTTCTCTTTTTCCTGAGAATAACGCACACTACACTTGTGTTTCTGGTCTCCGCACTACTGATCGGAGGGTGGACGATGATACATTGTATATAGCAGCGCTTTTGCAACTTTCTGTTAATTGCGTGGTGTGTGTATGTGTGTTTATACGCGTGCGTGATGGGTGATGGCTGTTGTTGCGGTTCTGGGAAGACTGGGATGGATATGCAATTTTGCGGGATGCGTTGGTACGGGGGCTTTTGATAATGGTCCATTCCGGGAACCGCGGTGTCAGTAAATTACCATTGCCGCGGTGATATGACAGTATGATACGTGTATTGTCGTAGTCTCTTTGTCTTTTCTTTTTTTTCTTGAAATGAATTTCGCATTTATTAATAGTTTTTTTCCTTTTTCCACATTGTTCTAAAATTTTAAAAGTACATTATTATAAAATGAAATTGTTTAATCGTCGGTTTCTGTTCTTTTTTTTTGTGAATAAATTTAAAAAAATACCTATTAACATATTAATCGTAAGCAACGTCGTAACGAAAGTATGCACACGTAACAATATCGATCTGCAGTGAATGTGTAAATATTAAAATGTATAAATTCCTAATTAAAAATTGTATATAAATAGTATCTTATAGATATTATACCGTGACCTTTAAGATGTAAATAAGCGGATGCCAAGGTGAAATTAAAGTTTCAAGGTACACGCGTGCTTTTATATATTGTAGAGGTCATCATACTTTTAGCGTACGTGATCATACTTTAAAATTTCGGATCGATTTCATTATTGATAAACAGACTCGTGAAGATTATTGTGCACGTCTCATATTTAGTTCTGTGCCAAAATAAACAAACCGTGCATTACAAACAATACTATATAATTATACAGAGTAATGGAAATGTGTCACGTACAAGGAAATAAAGTGCATATAATAAACACACTCGTTAAAATGAAGTCAAGTGCCAGGAAAATTAAATTTCTTTATCTATTATAATAAAAAACAAATTGTGTATGCTTGTTTTATTCGAAAACCATTCCCTCCATCAAATAAACAAACAGATTACATTATTTCAGTTTAGCAACGCGCAACCACGTTGCCTCTGAAAATACCCTTAAGCTACCGTTTAGACTTTTAGAGTGAACGCAGAGGCGTTTAATTACAATCGCACCGTGAGATCTTTTCCGTGGAACGCGCTGCTCGATAAGTCGATAAACTTCCCGAAACTATTTTGCGCTGCGGGGGTGCATTTCCAGTGAGTAAATAATTGAACGGGAAATTGGCGACGGAAATTGGCGAGCAATCGGAAGGAGAAGGAGGAGGTTCCGATTGTTACTGACATTGTATGTCATTTTTTGGTCGGACGAGAAATGGTGGAGTGAAGTTCTTAGATTTCGAATCGATAATGCGTGTAGTCGGATTGGTTACTTGAAATGTCACTTGTGGAATGGTTTTTATCGAAACATTCAAAGCGTTTAACAAATAAGTGTGATAAACGTAAGATATGGATTGATAGAACTTTTTTATATTAAGTTTAAAATACGATTTATATTTTGTTACGATTTTTCGTTAGACCAGTACCAAATGAAAAAGAATTGAACATTTCAGATTTGTAATATTTACTTTTTATGAGAGGAGGATACCGACGCTGTTGTTGTATTAAAAATTCAATTGACGGAAATAGAGGGAAAGTCTAGATAAATAAGGATGAAGTTTGCTAGAAGACGTAGAAAAATTGAGATTTCATGGGAAATTGGGCAGTAAAAATTGTAAAAAATAACTTTTTTAATATTTCCCTTTTCACACAGATAAATACGTATGTAGGTACTTACGTTTGCTCTTACCAGTTTTATAAGTTCCCTATTGATATTTATCTAGGAAGGGCATATCCTTCTTTATCGGTTCTTCATCAGACATAAAAATTATAAAAATATAACCATCTCACAAAAAAATATTTTGTACTAGTCTAATAATAGATTAACAAATAATACAGACACCTGTGTCCAAGAAATTTGACCTTAAATAATCCAAATTCCAAATTCACGATAAATTAAAGATTTCGGACTCATACTTAATTGAATAAGATATCAATACTTTCACATCTATCAGGTAAAAGGTAAAAATAAAACAAACATAACTACTACTACTACTACTACACAATCCTTTCCCATATACCGTATCCTCAAAGAACTAAAGAACCCAACTTCCATTACGAGTATAATATCACCGTGTACTTCAACTTCAGAATTCCGAAAACCCTATCCTCGCCGTAACTTGTCTCTCTCGGGCCAAACCACCATCATTATTTCCCCGAGGGCCGTCCGCACGCGACACATACATCGTATAACTTTTTTTTTCTCTCTCTCGCTGCGCGCATACACCACATACACACAGACCGTTCCTAGAAGTCGGTCAATAACGTAATGATCGGCCGCCGCCTGCGTGGCAGATGCTCGATGCGCTTTACGGGAAACATACACACACACACATCATGCTGATGTGTCGCGGTGCTGGACAGCAGCCGAGGAAGCAATTAGCCCCGAGTTTACGTGTGGTGGTACTTTTTATCGCGCGAGGTTCGGGGTAAAACGTATAAAGCGTAAGCGACCTACTTTAAGGTTCTTTTTTTTGTCGAGGAAGGATTGAAAGGCTGACGTTCGGAGAAGGTTTTGAAGAGATGGTAATTTTGAGCGATGATGAATGGGAGGATTGTTAAAGGGGGTACTGAAGTTTTTGGAGAAACGATTTTATCTTGGGCATGAGGAAGTTCTTTCGGAGGGGCCGCTTTTGTGCGGTTTATGTGGGTATTTTGGTTACTATGACGTACGTTCCCTTCTTTTTACGAAGGGCTTAGACAGGAAATTATGACCAACACTGTATCAAATGTTGTATACGTGCAGTACTTTATAAGAAGATATCTTATAGTTCTGACAGATTAGAAAGTCATATACATTATAATAGATATCGTTGAGAGTCCTTGAATTTTTTTTTTTTTTTTTTTTTATTTCAACGCAATAGTGTTCATAGATTTCGTAATTACGCATTATGGTCTCGAAATACTCTTATAATTCGTTACGAAAAAAATAAGGTTATGAAACACTCACAAAAACTATATTACAAAATATGCAGTAGTAAAAACATTATATCAACGTAATCAGTTTCTTGCACTGGCATCATAATGTAAAATAAGACGTTTCAACAAGTGACCATACTTTAACACCGGTTTGTTTTATTACGCAAGTTTAATGTGATTGATGCCCAACCCAATAATTTACATAACTATTCCAGAGTCATCAACAGCTCGTAGCATAACAACCCGATTCCCGTCATTTTTACTAACCCTACGTGACACTAGCAACCAAACGATGCAATATCACTTTCGCTTGCACGCCCACTACGCAAAAGACCCCATAAACGCACTCGAGCGTCGCCGTGCCGTGAATATATTATCTCACTTCTCGGTCTTTCTCGTTAACACGTCGCGTTATTATTAGGTCATAAGGTGGACGCCTTCGCGCGCGGACTGTCGGCGCTAATTGACGCTGTGCGGATAAGTAGGTACTCGGAACTGGTGTAATGGCTCTGAGACGACGACTCGTAGATTGTTGTAAGTTGTGGTTAAAAGTGGCTTGTAATAGAGGGAAATTTGGTTTTGAGGTTGAAATGGTTGTTGATACTTTCGAATATATAGTCTGCTTTGGTTTTAATTTTATTAGAAGTATTTTGCTCTGTAAATGTCCATAGCTAGAAAAACTCAAAACCACTTTTAGATTAGTTTATTTAGGTATCATGTACTCGAAGATTGTTAGTGAGACATTTTACAATTAAATTATTTTTCATTCAATGATGCATGTATAATAATTCAAGGTACTCATGGCAATAGTGAATATCTCGATCAAATCAACGAAAAAACAATATATTTTAGACAACATCGATAACTATTCTCCAGTGTCTATCCGTTACTCGCGCACCAATCCCAAATACTACCCTCCAAAACTATACGAAACATCCATACTAACCTTCCTAAAAACATCAGCCCTGCCTTCCACACTCCCCCTCGTCTTTCCCAACCCCAGTTTCCCTTCGCCCCCATCATGGATCGAATTTTCCGCAGACAGTCGCGTCACTCGATTGCACGATGATGGTCTTCAGCTTATCGGGCATCCAAAACGCCGACCAACCTGGCTTTAAACGTCCGGACAATTTGTCCATCCTCCCCGAGATAACCATCTTCTGCATGCTGTTCATCTGGTGCTTCTTCGTCAAGCGCATGATGGAAGTGAGGAAGAGCTTTTGCAAGAAGAAAAAGCTCGCCATGGCGGAGCCTTTGCAGCTCATCTCCTCCGATGCTGATTATGTTATTCCGCATACAATGATAGAGAAAATGTAGTGCCTCTGGCTAAAAGTAAGGTGGTGCGGTTTTATTTTGGTTCGGGGCTTCTATGTAGTGCAAGTTGTCCGTTATTGTGAAATACTTGTCTGTGAACAATGTTTGTAACCGAATTGAAACGAAGAACTAATGATTGATAATAGTTGATGTGTTGTTATCATAAATTGTTTCATAAATGCATATAATTCACAACAATGTGCAAATTATCACAGAGATCAGTGTATACGTATTCAACTCTATAATATAATAAATTTTTATACGATTCATGTACAAATTGTTCTTATTATTGTTGTCACCTCCCAGCTATTTCCTTCATTGTCAGTATCAAGCTGCCCGACGATCAGTTGGGCTACTGACGCTGATGTTCGATTTCCACTTTATTGCCATTGCTTCTATACTCTTTATTTTGTTGTTATAATTATACATAGTTACTGGTAATTTTAAAACAGAGATTTAAAAATTTTTATTGTATTCTTCAATGTGGTTTTTTAAATTTGAGATTTCATGGTAAATATATTGGTCATTTGGTCGAAAAAATTAGATATCAAAATCTTAAGGGTCAAGATTCCAACCCCTTTAGATCTTTGGTTTTCCCACTCCTTGCAGGCAGTGGTATCCTCATTATGCATCTTTGTTCACAGGCTTCGTAATATTTGTTTACTTACCCTAAAAAACAGTAAATGTGTCTAAATTTTCACGAACATAACACGAACCTCCATAAAATTTCCATTAGAAATTTTTCCTAGCTGATTCTTCTACATTTCAACTTATATTTACAATTTTGATGATTTAAGAGACGTTTGTCTTATCAATCTAATTTTCATTACTATTTGATGTAAAGTACAGTTCAATCAACTAAAATGTTAACTTTTTCGCCCAAATGGCAATATTATAACAACACAACAGATGAAATTAGAAAGGATATTTATAAGCTGGAAATAGCATACTGTCAAAATAAATAAAACCAGTCTAAACAATAATTCAGATACTTATAAGACCAACTCTACACGAATGTCAATCAATTTCGTTGAGTCATTCCCTAATAACAATTCTCATCTAAAAATACGACAATTTTTATTTAGATCCTCATCATCCTGTCTACCGGTGATGACTCCAACGCCAGTTCCTCCACGTGCGCCTACTTCCCATAAAAATAATATCATCAGCCGCGCTTGCGCATCCCCAAAAATACCGGGCCCCTGCGGCTAATTTCCGCCGGCGAAGCGCCATACTCGTATACGAAAATAGTCACTTTCACCGAGAATTCACGGCTGTGCGCGCGAGTCCTAAATTTTGCGAGCACGATTTTCGCGGAAAAGCGAGAAAAGCGGCAGCTGCCGGCGATGAGCGCGTTACGAGGTGGCGGAAAAATTGAGTGTCGGACGATTAAGTTGAAAGCGAACTTGTTGGAGACGGCTTACGCATTAAATTGATATGTGATGGTAATTTTGGTGCTTCATGGCAATGTTTGACCTGTTTTTAAGGATGTGACCAATTGAAATGGTATTTTAAAAGATATGATGATTGATCGTTTATACCTATTGTTGTTATACTTATTTGAATTTTAGTAATTAACGAATGGGCAGTTGTATATTGTACCTTCAGTAAATATAAGTAATTTCCAATTTTGTTGCTTTTACTAGAAGATTGCATATAAGCAGCCTACTAGGGCTTCACTAATACTTGATACTAGTATTGGTATCGTCTTGGTCTTGTATTTAAAATCAAGACAATATCGAAGCAATACTTTGCTACCTGAATTCGGAACAAGACCAAGACCAAAGGTTACAAGAATATTGTCTTGACAAGACTGTTATGTCAAGGTCTTGCAATATTCTTGGTCTTGGATTTTTATTTTATGGTAATGTATGAACTCTGTTCTATGAATTTTATTAAAATATTAATTTCAGACGGATAGGCATATTTAAAAAAGAAATTGAATTTATTATTAAAAAAGTTATATAAAATATTTATATTTCTAAGAAACAAGAATG
>UXGD01002853.1:0-23307 GCA_900474315.1 Torymus auratus | reverse complement strand
ATATTGTATCGAAAACTGCATATAAATATTGTATCGATTATTGTCTTGAATATTGAGGCAAGACAATACAATATCAATATTAATCTTGATTTATCGTGCAGCCCTAGAAAACTCGCAAAAAATGTCTAATTCTCGTGATGCGTTTCTATAATCAATAGCTAAGTCTCTCTTGATGACCTTCAAAATTAATATGATTCTAATACATTCAAACAATTTGAATCATATTTAATTCGGTACAGTTTCTACTATTTCTATTCGAAACAGTAGCATTGAAGATTTAATACAGCTATACAAATATTGTCTCATCACAATTCTCTTATCAAACTACCTATAGATAAAATTCGCTGCTTCACATCGCGTGTACCTTCATACCCCCGCTTCTTCTTCACAATATTAGTAAACTTTTCTTCGGTCACAAAAAATTCACAAATGACAACTGAAATTTCCACCTTTTTTCTTCATCGCTCTCCAATCTTTCCCAAGTACCGAAGTAAATTTTCATTCTTCCAACATCATTATCTTTACCACTCACTCGTTCACCTCTGACCCTGTACTGCAGTAGCGCAAATCCCCAACATACCCACACGCGCTCGGGAAACTTTATCGTTAACATTGTTACAACCGCGCCATACCTCTCCCAATCCAAAATTCTCGTAAATTCTCCCGCTCCCTCTGCACATCTGCATACATCTCTCTCTCTCTCTCTTCTCCCACTACCTTCCCACCTCGAAACCCCAATCTTCTCCAAGCCATAAAACAGGTCCAACTTCCCTCCCTCCACAGCACAGTAGTCCATCGTCCACTCGCTGAAAGAAAGGGACCGAGCTCGTAACGAGCTATACTACTACCACTGCTGCTGCTACGAGCCCTTCGTCTTCGACCGAATGAGAGAGGGAGAGAGAGAAGTTGGTCGCTGTGCTGCCTGGCACACACAATGGCGCATTGTGCGTGGGAACTGCGTATACCTACACGTCGGCGAGCAATTACCGTCCGGTCCGCGAATAACTGCCTCGTCGTCGACGTCGACGTCGCTCTGCTCTTTGGGACGGAATAATTGGGTACGCGCAGACAGTGGCAGAGAGAGAGAGGATATAGGAAAAAAGGGCTGTATATATGTGTGTAGACGTGAGCTGATTGCGAAGGTGGGCTTTTTAATTTGAGGTGGGATCGTATTGAATTAGAGGCACGCGGGTATGTAAGGTGAGCGTGAAGCGGTGAATACTAATTTTTGCCGATGTCCGTACGGTCATATGCGGTTTTTTTATTAACGAGGATTCCCGTATAGTAATTGTTTTGTATTAATGAACTGTATGTAGGTAGATCGAGTCGAGTCCATCAATTATTTAGACGTGCGGCATTTCTAATTCTATGAGCCGCCGCGTTGCGTTCGAAATTCGTCATTGACAGCATTGCCATGTTTGTTTAATTCGCCATCTGTATACGCGCTAATGGACTTACATTAGCGAGTTTGCATTATGCGCGTTGACGGTTTCGCAGTGCAAGCTTGTCACATTGCTATCGAGTTAATCTTTAATTGTAGCGAGTGACCGTGTACTTTTCTTCCAACTATTTCAATTTATTTACAAATAATAACGTTAGATCCGCGCTGTAAAGTCCTTAATAATTCTACCACTTCCATTATGAATTCCAGTATATACGTTTTGGCTCTCAGACTATATCGTAATTAGGTCTCTTTCCCGCGTTACCGCAGACGTATGAACTGTTTTACCGCTTCCATACATAATTATAACGACGCGCCTTTAAATTAAACAGGTGCGAAATTAGATATACGCGCCCGTTCCGTATAATTAATTCTAGACATAATATCCTCTTAATTAGACGTGTGCAAGAAACTCGCGTTCTATAGGACTGTGCCCTATATGTCCGGATTCTAGGAGAAATATTATAAACGCATAATTTTCAACAGTGCCATATATGGTAGAGTAAAATTTAGACTTATGTAAAATTCAATAACATACTTCTCCAACGTTAAACTAAGCTCCTTATCGAACGCCGCGCGTGCAGAGAATAATGCTCTGCATATAAAATTTTCTCGTCCTCGCTCATCACCTCTTCTAAAAAAGAAAATTCACACCCATCAAACCTATATCCCACCCTCGCCTCGTACGCATCTTCGTTTTTTTTCTTCCCCGTAAAGCAAAAACCATATTTATCCCCTTCGCGCAGAGGGCTGAGCAACCGCGCTACCCGCATACGAACGCTCGAATTAATAATTTATCATATCGCGCGCTCAGTCGGTAGCACAAGAGAGAGAGATATATATGCAAGCACAACCGCGGCCATTCGCAGATCAAAGAGGCCGACATTACCGGGCTTATAATTTCATGAATAATGTATCGCCGCATCTCTCTCTCTCCCGTACACGCGCGTACGTGAAGAAGCGATAGGTACGCGTGTGAGGGGTATATATACGGTATATGTATGCGCTGCTGCGCAGAAGAGCAGCGGCCGATCTATTATTGAAATGACGGAAAAATGGCCGCGAGCGATAAATCGTTATTTATTGAATATAATACGGGGGGTGGGTTTAAGCTTGCTTATAAGTCGACGGGGCAGGTTTTCTTTTTGGGGCAGGGAGCGGAGCTTGAAGTGTGCTGTTGGGTGTTTCTTTTTTTGGATATGGATAAATGAGGGATGACGAATGGACTGAGAGAAAGTCGAATTGCGACTGGTAATAAATAAATGCGAGGGAAAATAAACGAATCGAGTGGATTACCATGGCAGACGTGTATGTGTATGGTACCTTGCGTGTATACGAATATTTATTTCATTTCTCATAAACGTGAGAGGTAATAATTGGGTGTGAGGAATAAAATTAGTAGAAGTTTATTTTTATTATATTCGGATTGCGTTTAATATTACATTGTATCAAGCTGCATTAATACGATTTCAGTGCATTCGGTGCATTTGCACGATTAAAATAAAAGTATAGTAGAGATATATCTGCGAATTGAAATCTCGATTTAAAGTAAAGCTTATTTATCCGTTTTATATCAATAGAACGGTTTTAATGCTGGATAATAAATATAATTATTTCATTCCGCTCAAACGAATTATAAACGTCAATTAATCGTTCTCGATTATTAAAGCGCATTTAAACAATTCCGCCAAAATGAATTCGAAATCGAATTTTAAAAATATACATTTATATCCCCGAAGATTTCATCGCTTCAAATATTTACTCTCGCCGATTGATTTTATACGAAAATAAAATATAAAAACCAAGCGCCCCTTCCACTTCATCCCTTCCCATTTCGTCTCTCTCGTCTCAAACAAAAGTTTCGATATCTAATTCCATTTGGCCCCCCCGCAGTCTCGAAAGCTCCAACCAGACGCGCATCTCGCCGCGGCGGCGGTAGCGTCTCGATACAACCGCCCCGACAAATTCGTCTCCAAACACACGCAACCTCTCGACTCCCTCGCGCAGCGGGTAGACACAGAGAAGCGAGAAAATCCGGCCCCCTGAGCCAAAGCTAATTTGCCCCGGAATTCTCGAGCAAAGACGACGCACATAATCTCGCGACGAGCCCCGGCGATTGAATTACCTCTTTCTCGCCCCTCCAATGTATCGATCGATGTATATAACGAGATGATTCACACGCTGTCGCTTTGAATTTTATTTCGCTGCTGCTGCTGCTGCATCTAACGTTTTAATCGATGGCGACAGGGTGGGTGGAACAATGACCGAGAGTCGTTACCGATTTTACGACGGACTTAAGAGATCGCGCTGCCAGAAAAAAACTCGCGAGTGTAGGCGGGGGATATTAGATTTCCAGCGGAGTTGCGCGTAATGCGAGAAAGTGATATTAATGCGAGAGAGGGAAGTAATAAGCGTGGGTTATAGGAGAGGTTTAGAGGTCGATGGTAAAGGTATTGATGGTGGGATTCGTATAGCGATGAATTAACAGCGCGAGAGATGAAAATTTTATAATTTCGTGGGCGGGTGATATTTAGGGATCGGAGGGAGGTTAAATTTTGATACGAGTATACGAAATTCTTTTCAATCAGTGCTTTTGCCGTAATTATCTTGAATTTTCGTTGATTTAAAAAATGTAGAATTAAATTGTACAGAGTGTATAAAATTGTAAGAAAATAGAACTAAGATCCATTCGAACATATGATTTGATAAGACTTTAATGATCGCCGAGATATGACATGCCCAAGTTGCAGGAAATAATTACCTTATATAACTTTTTCTAATATTCTTTGAGGCTAAACAAAGTTAGTTATAGCTACAAGATAAATCATGTCGCATTAATCATTATCTCGTTATTAAATTGTTGTGACAGGATATGAAAAAGTTATAAATAATGAAAACAATTACGCTGCTATATGTACGAAGGTCGGGCATTAGAGGGGGTTAACTAAGTTTTAACTAAGTTTACCTACTTAGCTGTTGTTGCGTTTGTTATGTGAACCAAGTTCTTAGTAGTATCCACGATATTTCTTAGTCGACTTGACAGTTCAAAACACATATCCTACTTTTTCCAGGGGCGATTGAAAATAACATCCTGTATAGGGTAATTACGGGAAATTAGGGTTATATGATGAATTTCTGGTACACATGAAGGTGCGATTACAGTTTTGCATTGTAATTTGCATTTTTAATTCGGCGTTAAATTGGGTCACGCATTTAACTGGGTTACACATTAGTAGTAGTAGTAACGTCGAAAGTAGTTTCAGTAGTAAAAATAACAGGGGTAATGCTAATAACTACATTAATGACTTTAATAACAGCATATACTAATGTTGTTTTTGATGATGATCCTAATATAATGATACGCTAATAACAACAAATAGTATGCGCGCTGGCTATAATACACATTCATAACCATCATCGCTGGAACAATGTTTATCCATAAAATTGACGACGTTCGAAATTAACATTTGCATAAAATCATATTATACTTAACCATAAACGTTTCAAATATATAAAATCGCTCTTTTATTCGCTATACATAAGATTATTATTCAAACAACTATTATATTACCCGACAGAATTTTAATAGATGAACATTTTTATGATTTGATCCAAGAAAAACTTCATTAGTCAAGCGCTCAGGATAACGGCGACAAAAGTGAATCCGAGAAATACGATGCTCTAATGCTTTGATGAATGCGAAATTAAAGTTATAATGAAGTTATTCATATAACCGCGCGCGCCGTCGAAAGAGATAATTAAGCATTCTATATTTCATAGCTCTGGTGCCGCTCGGAAGTTTCGGGCAAACAGCTAAATTACATGTTTCCTTTATCAACACGTCGAGTTTAATTAAACCACTTTGGGCCTGGCAATTGAACGCTACGCTTATTAAATGAATCGATATCAAAATTCCATAGCCGCTTCCTCGCTCTCCTCTTACTGCATTTAGCGACGTCTTTTTTTCCGGCACGGGGGCTAAGACTTTGCAAAGTGGAAAATGATTAATCTCCGTGATTAATCGTCGAGCCAGCTCTCGTCTTTCGCGTCTGGTGCATCACATATCACAGTCGTTTATTAAAACGAGGGGAAAAAACAAAATCCGAGAGTTGTGCTCCTTCTGCTTGGACTATTAATTACACGGAAAAAGTAAAGATTGTTAACATTCCTAACATAAAAATTTTTCCCAACAAATTTAAAATATTTCGTGGTCGGTAAGAACTCTTATATATTATTAATCTGGAATGCGCGAGACTATAGTTATTAAATGAGTCTGGTAATTAAAAAAAATCTATACCCCTTTGAAGTTTCCCCACGCACACAACACGTGCTTTTTTCATACCACAGAACGCCGCCGTCTCTCTCTCTTTCCTTCATGTTTAACTGAAAAATGATATGGAGCCAAACAAAGAGTCCGCTAATTAAAATTGGTTTTTGTTTCAGCTACCATTATATAGTGGTTACCGGGCGACAATTGAGCCGCAGCCGCACTTGAATTAAGGTGGAAACAAAGGCCCGCAGTCAGGAGGCGATCGATCCACGTTATTTCCGCAATTCGAAAAGGTGAGTCCGAATGTTTTGGCGGCTTGCTTTTTTAACTAACGAGTGTTGCCTTTCCTCTGCCGATGCAATTAGCGTGGTATACAATCGTTTGATTAATTCGATGAGGTCTTTGTATATACGTACAAAAGTAGTTAGGAAATTTGGAAGTTAATTATAATTCCAGATAAACTGTCGTCAAATGTATTTACTGCGGTATGTATGAAATTTGAGGTGACGGGAACTTATTTATAATTTCCGTATTTATCTTATATAAACAAGTGGTTGGGTTCTTTCTTCTTGTGATATCTAATTCAAAAGATAAAATATTTCTTAATATACACTTTTTAACAATTAATTCCAGTAGCAAGTGTACACTGTGTAACTAGAAAAAAAGCTCCCCGATTAACCCTCGAGGGCAATTTCTTCCCGCTCAGCCTTTTCCACGCTCTCACCGCGCGGGCGCTGTTTTCAAATTCAAATCTAGGCCCCGTGGCAGTGACAACAACCGCCGAAAAATTAAACGACGCTCTCCGCGGCGCGATAGAGAGAACTGGAAACTCTCTCTCTCTCTCAAAGTAGTCTTTGATGTACAGCCGTAAAGTCGCCACGCGCTCGCTGGTACGCCAGCGCCTACATATATGCATGCGCGCACGCGCGCGCCTCTGTATGCAACGCTGACGACCCACATTTCCAATGCTAAGCAGAAGGCGCCGCCGACGCCGTGCCGGAGGAAGATGGCAAACTTTCCGGGTGCGCGCCGCATAAATGCTTCCACTTTCGCCTGCCGACGAGGCCTTCGAAGTTTCCCGTGTGAAGGGACGGAAGGAAGGGATTTTTTTTCCTCGCCCCGCGAGCTGAGGAGGAGGAAATATCTCCGCGCGCACGCGAGAGTAGTGCTGAGAAACGTTCGAAACTTATATTGCAAACGGAGGGGGGAAGGATGTGGATGTGTATATTTGCGATGGAAGGGGGGAGTGGAAATGCGGTTGTCGATGTGTGGAGAGGGTTTTATTATATTTTTTAGGGGGAGAGGGTGCTTGAGATGGTGGTGTATAGTGACTTACTGTTCCAATTTTTCGAATTATTGGCACGAGATGCCATGAATTTTTCGTCGTTATATTGTTGCGTGAAGAGTGATGAATGATATAAGATCCGTTGGTGGTGGGTGAGTTTTAAAATAGATATAGGATGAATATAACCATATATTTGTTTGTTTTGATATTTTTTGAATAATTTTATTGTCTATTTTTTCATCCAAATAACTGCAACCCAAAAAAATTGTAAATTGAAACAGAAGGTGTATAATTTCATGTAAAATAATTAAAAAAAAAAAATAAATGAAATGAAATACAATATAACAACATCAAGAACATTTTGATTTTTCTGAAATTGAAGATTTTCCGAGGAAAATCGTTCAAAATTTTTCAACTATAAAAATTTCGATATAAAATTCAAAAAGTTAAATGCTAGGCAGTCGTTGCATATACTACGAGAAATTTACAGAAAGTTATATTTAAGAGAATATTTTCCGAAATATGGGCCAGCAGGCAGTTTTCCTGTGACACAGATTTCCTTTCCATGCTTTTGTGAATTTTTTAAAATTGTTATTTACTCAAAAAAGTAACGCATGAAAAATAGCAGTAAAAATAATTCGGAACATTTTAGATCCCCTTTTCAAACATGAAATAAAGATAAAGCAGGAAAGAATAACAAATTCCAAAGAATCACTCCAAGTCACAACATTAACCATCCACTATACCGACTCTCAGCTCGCCCAGATATCATCATCCTTTCAATATTTACAAAACAAACCCCGGCCGTATCTCCCTCCGTTCTCCCTCCCCTCTCTAATGCGCTTTTCATTTCTTGTTAGCGTTTTGTTTCGAGCAAATAAAAGCTCACTCCCCCGCACCGTCTCCTCCTCGTCCCTAAACTCCAGGGCTAAAATAAACTCGCCTTCATTTCGCCCATCTCCGGCGCGTCAAATTGCCCCTGGAAAATCTAATTTAATGGCAAAAATGACGCACAGCCAGGAACGCTGAATAGAGAAGAGGAAATTGCGCGCGCAAAATTGTCCCTCCGAGAGGTACTACTATACCCGTCCGGCTGCTGCTGTCGCTGCACATGCAAGCTGCGCTTTTCTTTTTTTTTGCCCCGAGTCTGCAGCTTCTCCGCCTCGTTTGCCGCGCGCGTGCGTGTAATTTTTCCCAGCCGGGGCTTTTGCCGTTCGGAAACTAAATTTTCCGCGAACTCTTGCTCTCTCTCTCTCCCTCTCGGTCAAACGTCAGAGGGTTGAATATTGCACACAGGGGGAGGGCAGCGCTCGTTAAAAATGTCGCCGCGGAACAAAGGGATAAGAAGACGCGCGGCCGGCTATTAGGCTAGGGAGAAAATGTTTGTCGGGAAATTTGGGTTAACTCGCGCGCTCGCGTACTACTCACGTGACATCTGTTTACGCGGGTCTACCTCTCCCTCGCGCATGTGTGTTTTTTTTTCGGTGGAGCCCTCTAGTTATACGAAAGTAGTGTATGCGTGAGAGAGATTTATATTTCATTTAATCGTCCTGCTTTTTGCAAAAGCCGTGTTGGTGCTCTGTCGCGTGTACCTATGTGAATCTTTGTTATATGACAGAGAGGGAGAAAGATGAGAGAGTCTAAATGTAAATTTTATGTAGACGAAATCGTTAAAGTGCAAATTTCTGCTCGGAAGAAACGTTTAATTTGAAGTACGGGATTTTTTTGTCCGTCGCCGACGACGAATAAACGACAAAAAAAAAGAAAGGATACAATTTCGCCGTGGAAAATTGTAATTACGGTGCTTCGCTTTGCGAGGAAAAGCGAGCGGGTCGAGCGAAAATTTTGGGAGTTTCAAATGTCGCCCTTTTGCGCGCGGGGTTGGAAAAAAATGCCAGGTTCCAGAGTATTAATTCCAGGAAAAATGTGTCCCTTTTAAGTAAGTTACGCTCGCGCGTCATATTTAATAACTAACCTTTGAGAGAGATGTTTTGGAATTACATTTCGCCGGCGCAAAATGTCGGAATATCGCTTTTTCGCGTAACGCTTGGTCATTTCGTTGTGAAGGTAAAATATTTTGAACGAAAAATGTTGTTTTAAACAAATTATTGTATATATATTTATGAAACAAAGTAACAGAAAGATAACTATCTGTTTTGTATAAAGCAACCAACTATAATTTAACGATATCGAGAAGTTTCTTCATCACTCGAAACGTACAGACGATTTCTGCAATTATCGGCAACACTCTGCTAACAATTTTCCACAAAGTCATCCGACAAAAAGATCGAGAGCAAAAAAAAACTTTCAAATCTCCGTGTACTTTTCCTTTAAAACACTTGGGCAACGAAAACACTTAAAAAACTTCATAACAGCATTAGAAGTGAAACTTTGGAAAAATCACATTACGCCAAACCCTTTCCCTCTTCCTATCTACCATCATCCACTCTAATCCTTATCGACCCCTTTCCAAACTAATCAAACGAGTAGTAGTAGTACTACCCCAACCCCTCAGAATTTTTCAGTAAAAATATCTCGCCGCTATAACACTGTATCGTTTCGAACTAATTAATTTCGCAGAGGGCGCACCTACAACCCATCCCTCACGAAACTTTCCATAGATTTCGCCCCGGCGATGCCCTCGAGAGGAGAGCTTCGGCTTCCTAGGAGAGTTGCCTGACCGGGATAACCCGAATGTCTGTTGTACGTTTTATTAGCCGAATTACCTTCTTGCCAAGTTTCCGGCTGTTCTCTCCCTCTCGCTCACTCCCTGGACTATAGAGAAGGTATATGTGTAATCCGGACAGGGAGCCTGTGTTCCGATAGTCGCTTCGTTCGCGCTTGTAAGTCTCCCTGCGCCTCGGCGATATTTCATTCGGGAATTCGAGATTTGGCGTAGTGAGCAAGAGAGAGAGAGAGAGTAGAGAGTTTTTGCATTGGCGAGCGTCTGACGTCTTGATTAAAGAGGACTGGATGATTAAAATTTTTTTTGGGGTAGTGTAGGATCGATCGGAAATGCGCTATTACGGGCGGATTGCGCAGGGAATTTTTTCCACGAGATTATTGGAAATTTGCGAAAAGTTCGGTAATGGGGTGGCGCGAATATTCGTATATTTGGCGCCGAAAAGTGCCGATAAAGTATTGGGTTTTCTAGATCTTGTGGAATTGAACTTTTGTTTAAGGCACATTACGTTTTCAATAGGCACTTTATAATCGGTGGGTTAAGGTACTTTATGTAGAAATTGATACCTACTTTAGTGAGTTTTGTAAAGCTTCAAAATTCAATACTCACTACAGGATTTAAGAGTGTTACTTCTTGTATATTACTTTTTCAAAATGAAACATAATAATTGTATTTTATGTTAATTTGTAACTCATTGGCACTAGATAGTTCTAGTTGCTGAACTCCAAGTTTTAGTTGCCGTCGTCATTTGGCCGTTAGCCCTTGAATGTTATCGTCAGCACCGCAATATCAATGTTAGCACCAGAAGTTTTGCAGTTGACGCTGCATTTCGGTTGTTGACCCTGACACTGTTGATGTCAACATCATAATGTTGGCCCTTTAAATGTTGATATTGTAGTTTGAACATTAGTGTAAAGTACTGACTGAAATTCAAGTTATTATTATTATTATTACGTAAAGAAGGAATTTAGTTCACACAGTAACTACATACAACAGAAAATCGATGTTTTAATAAAAATTCTCAGTACAATCGATAACGCATCAAAAAGCTGAAGTATCTTTTAAATATTGAAAATAAATATCGTAAAATTTTTCGCTACTTTATATACCGAGCTGTACGCGATTTCTATGAAACCAGTTTTTTCTTATTTTTATTGAGTTGTAGAAATCGATACTTTAATTCGACGGTATATACAGAATCGGGCTTTAATTACACTTCTATTTCCCCGATTCTCCACTAATTTATTGCTATGACAGTAAATTAATAGATTTATAAATCAATGCGCGAATATAATATAATTTCAATATTAATTAATAAATGATCTGAAATCAGTAGAAATTACTGCTGATTAATTGAAAATTAACTAGGGTCATCTGATCAATATTGTATTTTTAAATTTAAATATGAATTAAATTGACTTGCATTTATTGTTTACTGCATCAAATAACTAAATGTTATCTGTAATTCAATTGGGTGTTCTATCAATATTCAATGATTACTTCAAAGCGTTTAAGTTTATACAATAAAAGAATAATATGTTTAATAATGTCACTTCTTTACTCTCCCGGTGTAGACACAAACTAGATAATATATTTAGAACTAATTCTCTCAAACAACTTGATTAAAGGTATATAATTGACAAGATTGATAAATTATTAGAGCGTCAAACTTCGTTATTAAGCTTTTTTTACGATATCCACATCAGATTAATAATTAGTATCTCCAAAATACTCGCTCTAACTAAGTTTCCAGGTAAACTAAGTTCGCGTGATATACTATTTACGGCAGTTAAGTTCATCACGTCATGCGATTAGTCATTTTAAATTTTCTAATTACGATATCAAACTTGATACCGGGAGTTTTGAAGACTTCTAGCAACTAATCTCCGGGCAAATCACACTTTAATCATACGTATGAATACCCAAGCGCGAAGAGACATATAAGAATATAGTTCAATTTAACGGACGTAGTAAAATTAAGCAAGTCGTAAGTACTTTGGTTAATAATGATCATTTGAAAGCGACTTACCTTAGACAAGTATATAGCTTGATTAAGTCTTCCACAATTTATTGGTAATAATTTAAACATAAAGGATTAATTATTCGATCATGATTCAAGAAAATTCTCGTACCTCGAGATTATTTATAAAAATATTATGTAAATAATAAAATCTTCACTTTCATCATTGAATTCATATAGGCTTTCAATTTACAATAATTTTTACATTTATTTCCCTCACCTTGGCTACAAAGAATTCAAAATAAGCTTGGCTACATAATGCGTCAAAACTACACGAAAATAAACTTCATTATAGCGAACCACATTCAATCCCATACAAAATTAATCAATTCCTCGTCCCTGATAACCATATAAAACTCGAAAAACCCATCCCCCAGCAATACCCTAATCCTTAAACAAGACGTCACTCACACCCTCCAACATTCCCCTGCACTCCTGGCATTCGTTCCACCCGACCTCACTCCCCCGAATTATCATCACAACGCTGCACGCGCCGTTCTTTTACGCTTTCCCCTTCGCATACGGAAAATTCTTCACGCACTAGCACACACATACGCGGAAAGATCAATGATTTTCCCTAGGAAGCGAAGGTGACGTCTTTCCGAGCAATTTACCGCTTCTCGCGCTCGCGATCCCCGCCGGGATACGAGCCGAATGTGATTTCCTGCTTTAGCGAGCACGCAGTTCTTATCGGATGTGCGCGTGCGCTCGCTAGTCGAAATCATCGGGAGGGAAAATAAATTCCCGAAGCTTTTAGCGGCGTGGAGTGGGAGGGATACGCCGAGGGATGAGCATTCGAAAGTGCGAGCGGAGGAGTGTCTTGTTTGGCGTTCGAGAGGTGTGCTCTTGACTGTCGGGAATTTAAATGGGTCTGCGTGGCTCTCGGTGAGGTTTTTTTGTACCCACGCGCGTGCTGTTGTCGGAATTGGAGAGTGAGTTTTGTTAAATAACGGCTGGCAGGTCGCAAAGATTGTTGGGAAACAGGTTGACGTTTAGTGGTTTACTTGATTTTTTGAGATATGATATGAGTGAAGTGAAGTTTGAAGATTCTTCGGTTCTTTTTAGAAGTGAGCAGTTTATAATCAGGTTTGATAGGATACGATTATAATCATAACAATTTTCTCGCATGATGTACATATAGTTTTCAATTGCAATCACCAGTTGTAACATAATTTCTTCACTTTCCAAAATTCTATTATTTAACGTTACTTTGCTGTAAAATCACGAAATAATTTCTCTTTACTGCTCTAACTCGACCATAAAAACGACAATTTCCCTTTTATTTCATTTCCCACTCTCGCAGGCCTCATATTCATTCGGCGCAATAAACTACCTCCATCCCATAAACTCACAGCCCTTTTTGTCCAAAAAATGCTCGCCTGCAGAAAAGTCTAGGTATACGTATACGTACGTATTTCGGAACAAATGATCTCGAAACGGCTGCTTGCCACGGCAATTATAAACGGCTGCACAATATCCCCCTCTCTTTCCTCGCCCTCGAAAATTGCGCCCGTAAAAGCTCCGTTTATAGCGCGCGAAATGAAGGCCGCGAGGACGCGACAAAAATGCCGCTAGCTGAGATATATATCGCGCTCGGAGTTTTTAATTATTCCGTTCCATTCGACTGCCGAGGAGGGGAGAGACAGAGCTTAAGGGTCTCATATCACCAGTGTGTTCTAGTTATTGGAGATGCAGATATTATACGCGTTCGAGATGACCGGCGGAATGGAAGCGAATGAGCGCGCGATAATCCTTCCTTGGATGCAAACAGGGCAAGTCAACTGGTGCGAACGGACTATCCCTTTTTCTTCTTCTTCTTTTTTTCCTAGAGAAGTGGATGATGACGTCATTGCTCGGGATGTTTGACTCTCTCTCTCTTGAGACCCTTTTGGTTTTCTTCTCTTTTTTTTCATGCTCAGGCCAAATTAATTTTCTTAATTGAGGCTTCGGTGGAAGTTGCTTAATTTCGCTAACAAGCGGTCGCGTCTCGGTCGGGCGCCGCGGAACTTTTTAATGGATATAAGTGGGCGTGCTTCTTGCGATTTTATTAAAAATTTCGGGGCCGGGGTGTCGTAAGTAGCCAAGTGGGATAGAGCATCTTTCGTAAATTAAAAGCTTTAATCTGGAAAATTAAAGCACGGAGTGCGTTTGAAGGGCCGCAGCGTGCGGTTGGATTGATGGTATGAGATTTCTCTCTAGAAATAAATCTCAAGAACAGGGCTATATTTGTAAATAAACGAGTGTCGCATTCAATTAAGAACAGCGGCTTAATTCAATCTGAATAAATTGCCGGCTGTAGCGTTTAAAAAATTAGACTTCGTGAGGTAACCCAATATTGATTCGATTGCCGAACGACCCTGCGAGGTAAAAATTGAGAAATTAATTCTCCCCCAATTGAATGCATTAAATTTTCACCTTCTATTTCTATCGCATCGGCTCCGAAAGCCCCTCGACAATAAAATATCGATGCTTATCTCTTTTAACCGCAGATCGACTCCCCGTTCCCCTGAAAAACAATTAATTCATACCTTGCAACTTTTACATATCGCTATCACAACCACTCCGCATAAAATCTTCTATAACCACTTTAAAAGCCCATCAATCTTCCCAACCATTTGCCCCTCTCGATATCTCAATCCCTGTCCCGACCCTCGAACTTCGTCAGGCGCGAGGACCGATTAAAATCCATCCTACGCCACTCCCTAGGAGTTAATTCAGTCGCGTCTATATCGATAAGACCTCCACGACGACGAAGGAGGGGAAGAGGAAAAAACCGCGTCGTCGACGTCGACGTCTAAATTGGCAAAGCGACGGGTGCGCGGCAGTGGCAACAAACTCAAAAGAGCACTTCGCCGCGTGCCAAAGTAGCCAGATTTCAAGAGTGCCTTTCAAGTGCCCCGCCCGCGCCCTGACGACGACGACTGAGTGCAGCTTGGACTCGCGCGTCATAAAGCCGAGCTCTAGCACGACGTTAATCGTCTTAATTCGCAGCTGAGAATTAATCGACCTTAGTTCTCTGCGTGTGTGTATGTGCGGAAGGGTTTTCGGGCGACGAGTGTTTGAAAGGGTATATAGGGAAATTAAAATAACGTTTGTTCTGGCGGATTCTGTTGTGAAAACAATTGCTCGTGGGTGGGATGGTAATGGCGCGGTGGTATTACATTGGGAATAATATTGTTTCAAGCCAAGTGGATGCTTTTTAATTAACGCGCGTGTAGCAGAGAGTTCTTATTTGCGAGGGAAAGTTTAAGAGGCGCAATTGATTTGGATTTTGCATCTTTAATGGCGTTAATTGGAATCGCATAGTTGTTAGTACATGTTAAAAGCGGACGACGAGAGAGGAAAAGCGGAAGAGAGGAGAGAGAAAAAGAAAGGCAAAGGAAGAGCGGAAAGAGAAAGTCGGAGAAACGACAAGGCGACGAGGAGGAAAAAAAACAGAGTAGAAGAAGAAGAAGAAGTGAAGAAGAAAACGACAGTGAGAGAGAGAGGGGGGACGAGTTAAAAAGAACATGAACGAAAAGAGGAGAAAGAAAACAAAGAAAAATTCGCTCCACTTTTGAAAGTCGTATACACGAACCTTATGAATAAATTATAAAGAGGATATTTTAATTAAAAATGTCTCGCTCTCTCCTATACACCGAAATTAAAATCTAGAGAAAAGCAACAAAGCCACTCCTCGCGCGCAAACTCTTCCTTACTTTCACATTAAGACAGTATCCTTATTAAAAAACACTATGTTCTCTCGGCAGTGCCCACGCAAACTCTCCAGACCGCGGCTGAACCCCCGGCACCTCGTTTCTTCCTGCATTATAAAAGCAATTCAACGCCGCGGAGACACACAATTCGACCCCCCGTACCCGCGAGTTAATTTTTCACAGAGAGAGAGAGAGAGCCGCGCGACGTTTGAAAGCCAGCGGCTCTTTAAAAGCGAAGAATTAAAGCTTTCAACGCTCGGCAATCAGTTTCGCGGGCTGGTTGAAATATTTAAATATACCGCGAAAAAAAGCACACACCGGTTTTTTGCAAAACACTTCTCTCACCGGTTGCGGAAACTTTCGACAGCGCGCGAGTACCGGATGTATACTTTCGCCCCTCCACAGAAGAGGTAGAAATCTCTCTCTCTCTCTTTTTAGCCGCGGAGATTCGTGAACGAGACGTATAATTGTTTTAGAAACGTAAAGTCGGATGCGGTGAGCGGGTAGTTAGAGTTAAAATTTCATTTTACCTCCGGGAGTCGAGTAGTGAAACCCTCGAGTGACTATTTCTTGTTTCAATCGGTCGAGAGATGTATAATGGTTTATCAATTCCGCGTCGCTTTTCATGAATCAGTAAACTTTACGCTCCGACGGGCTTCAACCGCCGCCACCGTCGACCCCCCGCGGCCGACACAAAACGATTCGCTGGAGCTTGAATTCCTGTCTGTTGTACTCCTCGAAGCGTGCTCGAAGTCGTCTTTATCAGAGTTGCAGGTGGAATAACGTTATTTATTGAATATCGCGCGTAAAAAGATAAAAACAAATGTCAGTTGCTACTCTCATCTCTTTTGTGGAGTACGATATTATTAATTTTTTTATGTATTTGTTTCTTTAAATAAATACGGTTCTGCGAGATTTGAAGTAGAAGAACTTTATTTCTAGAGGATATATACACAGTGGAGGCGTAGTCACGCACATGGCATCATTTGGAGAAAGAAAGAACGCGTTACCAAGTATCATGATAGAAAAGCTCAGAAATAAAAGAACAAAGTATACGCCATCATGCAACTACTACATACACATTTGACATTAGATAACGGGCTTACACATTTTCACGATTCCATCAACCCTTTTTCCACATTTTATTTTCAAACTCTTCCCTATTCTGCAATTCAAAACGTGCCTTATCTCCTCCCATCTTTTAAATAATTTATCTCATCTTCTTAGCCCACCCAAATCGTAGTTGAAAACAAAAGGGGCAAAACAAACACGCAGCGACGCGTCTCCAAAAACAACGATCGCGTCCAAAGCTCGCGCTTGCAATGAATTTATCGCCGTTTCCTATTTTCTCAAGTAACTCCTTAGGCGGGCGAGAGAGAGAGATGCTCGAGTGGGGAAAGCCCTACAGGTAATAAAGCCGTTATTTGCATGCATTACCATTTTAAACCGCTTCCGGGGTGAGAGAGAGAGAGAGGAGCGGGAGGTATATACGCGTGCACTCGACAGCAGGGCAAACAAATTCCCTTCAAAAAGCAAGCAAACACATCGCCGCCCCGGCAATCGGATGTAAATTCATCCGGGAGCCAAATAAATTCTCTGCCCCTCCGATAAGACTGCGATAAGGGAAGCGAGGGGCGGCAAAGGAAAGAAAAACAAGTCGGTGCGGACGGAGACGCCGACGAGCTTTATCTTTGCACTACCTTATGTATACCGAGACGTGTACACACGCGGGTCCTGTGATTGCGACGAAAGCCGTAATTGCACTCGCTCGAGCAAACATTTGCATCTTCTATACTTATACCCGCCACAGCGTGTAATGTTTGATGCGTTCGTTGCAATGTCCTCGTTAAGGATGGATTTTCGGTGCGCGCGGTTTTCGAGTTATTGCCAACGGGAGGAGGAAAAAGTTAGTGCCGCGGTTCCGAAGTTGTAAAACTTGTTTTTGTGTGGGCGCGCGCAGAGAGTGAGTTCTTGCCGAATGGAAAGAGAACGCGCAGACTTTAGCTGAGAAATCGTCGGTCGAAATGAGTAATGGGGTAGCGGGTTTTATTTTTCTTTTTGGAAGTGGCGCGTGGCACCGGGGCTTTGAATGTAGTGCGACGGGTATTGAAAATTTTGAATTGTCGCGTGAATTGTGGTCGAAAAGTTTGGTAATTTCTTGGAACTCGATGCAGAGTTGTAAATAAGATTTAAAGCAAGAATGATAAAGAGCTAATTAATTGTCAATAAGATTTCAAGCAAAAGAACGATAAAAACCTAATTAAAGTTTATCTTGCGCGATGAAAAGCAAAATTTCCTTGGTATAATAATTATGTCTTCTTCGTTTTGTCACGGTACCCCTAAAACTATAGAAATTCCCACGTTGTATATAAATTATTCATAAACATTGTTAATTTATTGTTAACAAGACGAGAAACGGCGTGAAATTACGGTCGGCCATTGTTTACATTTTCCACGGAAATTCAAACTTGATTATTGCCGCAGAATTCGCCGAGCGCGCGCTCGCTTGCTCCTGCGGTGCTGGTGAATCTGACTTTGGAAGTCAGGTGCTCGAGTGTAAGATTTACATATAAATTATTCATGCGTGTCGCTCTGATGTAAGGTCTGCCGCCGCGGAGTGCTTTACAAATTCCGTCCTCGATTCTAAACTGCAATTTAAGATCTGGAATTGCTCGGCGAAGAAACTCGATTTAAGCACACGCGCTTGGCTATATTATTTGCTGCTGTATTATAGGCGACAAAACGCGATAGACGCGAGGCTTAAGGGCAATTGTCGAACGAAATTTCCCACTGAATTCGTGCATGTCTATTGCAAAATACAATATTTAGATAAAACTATACGCAGCGGGGAGTAAGTTCTTCCGCGCGGCAAAACTTTCGCCTAGTTATTTCTTTCTCTCGAAATCTCGGAGAAACTAAAGCTGAAAGTACGAAGAAGAACAATAATCGGCGTTTTACGTTATCAATAACAGCGCTGGCCCCCCTTACATTCTTATCTCGAAAACGAGAGCAGCAGCGAGGAGGGACGGAAAAACTCCCCAAGCTTTCCTCGCAACTTTGAAAATTTCGATAGTCGCGAGCGCGCGCAGCAAGTTGGCTGCATTTTCCCGCGCTCACGTTTGCGCGTCACTAGCCGCGACGCTCGTGAGGTGGTGGGTTTTTTCCTCAAAATCTCCGATCTATCAAACTTTCAGCAACTCGCGCGCGCTCCGACCTTTATCAGACGTTATCGCGCAGAAGAGGTGAAAAGGAGCGCGCTCGTAAGAGAGAAAGAGACGAAGTGAGAGCGAAATTTTCGCTGCTAGTGATAAAACTGTGGCGCGCGCGGAAAGTTTCATGCAGTTGTGCGCGCGTCCGCAGGGGATGGAGGGGATGGAGATGCGGTTCTTAAGTAGAACAAGCCGTGTTTGGTAAGACTGATTTATGCGTGGAGGTGGATGCTTTTTGTGTTATTAAAGCGCTGGTTTTGCTTCGCCAAGATTCGCCGGATATTAAAAATTTACTCGATGTATTTTTCGGATACTTCTTGCGTCGTAGTTTATTACTGTAATATTGACGAGAAATATTTTTTGAAATAACATAATAACAATCTGTAATAAGATGGGCAAGTTGTCAGTTTTGTTTCTTAATTTTTATTATGCTCAAACTTGGAAATACTTTTTTATATGCGAAACGATAATGAAAGCTATATAGCTGTACAGTAGAGCGCTTTGAACAAGTCGATAATATGGACATTTTTTTACTATTTTCGAAAAAATATTATATTAATACAGACGGACATATTTTAGCAATTGGCCAATACATTGTAGCCTTTTATTTCCAGTCATTATAAATAAATCATAATTTTTCGGTAAATATTTATAACAGATATAAATTACTTTAAAAACAAAATTCTAAAAACAAACTAATGATCCACTAAATTTCAATTCACAAACTCAACTGAATATCAATTATGCTACGCGAACCCCTACTCATTCCCATCACCGAATTCAAATTATATTCCCCAAGAACTTGGCTTGAAATCGCCGCGACGAAGATAAAAAACAGAAAGAAAGAAACAAGGGAACAGCAGCAGTCCGCGCAATGATCTTAAAACTGGGTAATGATCGCGCGCTCTGCCAGAAATACTCTCCCCCTCTCTCTTATCCCTGGGACAAAGCGGAGTGCGCGCGCGAAAAGCACAAAGCTAGCCGGCAGATGCATATTTCAAAAGTTTCGGAACTTTCGCTCTCTCCCCGGAGAAGTTCCTTCGTGTGTGTATATATACATATATATAGGGTGCGCGTCGTGGTCCACTTTTCGGATAAACAGTCACGCGAGAGACGGCAAAAAGAAGAAGAAGATGAGAAGGAAAAAGAAGAGCAGAGAGAGAGAGGAGGACACAGTGCGGAGCAAAGAAAGAAGAGATGCTACTTACGCGCTCGGAATCATTGTCGCACGTGCGAGCGAGGATCATTTTGCATATCAAAGCGAAAGGCAACTTGCATTCATGAGGTCGCGAGGCGACACACACGTATACGAAGCTTTTAGGGGATGTGTATGTATGCGGAGTCCGGTAAACACGCGGAATCTCGGTAGCTTACTATACGGAGAAGGAAGTTTTTTTTAGTCCAGAGAAAGGCTTAAGAAAGTTATGCACTCGAGAGGGAGAGAGCCCGGGGTAACTGCGATTGCCGTTGCAGCAGGCGAAATTTTCCGCCTCTGTTTTCTTTCGGTGAGGCCGAGGTGCTTCCGAAGGATGACTATTGCCGTCAGAAATCCTGCGTAAACGCAAGGGGGCTAGATGTATAAAAGGATACGATAATTACGCGAAGTGGAAGACGGGGGAGAGAGTACAAGATGGTAAAAGTTTTACGGGCCGCAGGTTTTTAAAGGGGGTGTGGCTTAGGTTCGAGGCATAATAAAATGTACGGTACAGTAAGTTGTAAAAAGTGCACTAAAAGATATTTCTTTAGCGTCGGGGAATTTTAAACTGCAAGTGGGTATCAGTAGTGTGCTCGAGTGTTTAATAGCTCACTTCGGGTGCAGATTTTACATTTTTACAGTAGTAGCTTAATTACCGATTTACAATTTAATTTTCTCGCGAATACACGTATATGTACACTGTTATATCATGACAAATATTTGATACACTTCGCGTCTGGTTACATACGTTAAAGAACTTTTACATTTACTATATGTTGCCGTTCTGTCAACCGCTCACTTTACCGGGTTCCATAAAAATTGTGTCTCATACACACCCACCGCAGCCTTCAACACCAGGCCATATACAATATAACGAATAATAATAATCGAAGGCAGCAGGGAACCTGCAAGCCCAAACTAAATTCCACTAGCTCCCCGACGTAATGAAAATAAATATAATGCCAGCGCGTTCCGCAATTTTTTTTGGATCGGCGTATGGCTCTCCACATATATACACACTTTTCAATTACGATTTTCGAGCATGTAGATATGCGCGTCACGGCTTAATCGAGTTTAACAGCACGCTGGTGAACTAATTGAAACGTGTTTCACGGGGCGGCGGGTATAGTAGTATAGTAGTGTAGGGGTAGCAAAAAAAAGCAGCGCGTGCAACGACCGATCCACTTTTTTCTCTGCCTCCTACTCGTGCTGCTCGGTCACGTACACGCGTGGAAACAACAACGCCGAGGTACAGAGGGTACGAAAAAATATACGTGCGGGGGAGAGGTTTTCGAAATTATAATTTTTTTTTTCAATGGAGATAGAGCGGATTGCGGTGGTAGTAGTTGAGTTCGTTACACTATCTCTCGCGGATTTTACGGGGGATTGGGCCGTTCGGCTGTTCTCTCTCTCTCGTGCCTCGGCCAAATCCGCTTTTACGTACCGTGGCGCTCGATTACAATTGGCTTTCAAGTTTGTTACGCGTCAAGGGTATCTACCTAGATGAGATGACACTCTCGCTCTCTCTTTTTTTCGTCGTAGCAAGTTCTCCGATTAGCACGAGTTTCGTTAATTAACGCTAATTACGTTCGCATAATTTCTCTCGCGAGTGGATGGACGCGATCTCGTAATTAATATTATCGCCCAGTGCGACGCGGCAGTTTAACGTGGCGCGAACTCGGCCGCGAGTAGTTGATGTTTTTGCGATAATTTAATTCGCTACGTTAATGTATATAATGCGATGCGCTATTATAATATATATATAACGCGAGCGTGTGCATGTATATACGTATATTTGTAATTAATTAACCTTTACGCGGAATCGAGGTCCACTGGGGTAGCGAAATTTTAATGAACTCAATAATAATATAACTATGAGCTTTGTTGTTATTATAGTTACGATTTATTCTAAATTGCGATTATTCATCCATATACATTATCATCGCTTTATCAATATAAATGTGAATCGGCAAATACTGTTTGATAATTCTAATAGGTTAACGAGTTTCTACCACTCTCCATTACTTTTAGAACCCATGTTTATTAAATTCAATATAACAATGAAAAAGTACATAAAATCCACATGCGGCGGTAAAAACGAATTTTTCCGGCAAACCATTAATTACAGTTCGAGGGCGAATAAATTCGTTAGAGTAACAATACACACGGCTAGCGGCCTCTCGTGTAAATTGTGAAATTGGTTCTCTGTAAAAGTATATATACAGTAGTACATCCAATGAAGTTTCAATTAACTCTTTGTTAGTATTTCGAACGCGAGCCGCCCATAAGTTGATTTTACCTTTGCAAAAGAATATTTCACCCCGCAATAACCGCTGTTTCCATACCCGCACAGCTGCATGTGTTCTGCACTTGCAGCATTTAATATCTCCTTACGTTCATAACGACTGCCGAATACAGCCGCATCGCCCCCACCTCCGAGCTCTCACAGCCTTATTACTCACCGACGTCGCCGATAATATTGACACACACACTCCGGCAACTCAGACCGTTTGCTCAGGAGGCGGAGAGAAGCCGTCTTCTCGTCGCTGCTGCTGCATGCTGCTGCTCACTCGGTGCACGGGACTAAATTACCGATGAACGTAAACACAATTAGAGACGATGCAAACATTCTCTCTCTCTCTCTCTCTCTCACTCTATAGTATACAAAGCCATTCGCCCGGCCCCTCCGTGCACCTCCTCGTAATTTATTCTCAGGGCTGTTTAGGTAATCGCCCGTGTGTGTAGCGCGCGGACGCGCGATATTACGCCGCGATGAGCACGGAGGATATAATGTGCGGCGCGATAGCTTCGGGGGAGGCCAGTACGCAGTATGTGCAGGCGAGAGAGAGCTGTGCGTTGTTTAGAGGCGGCTGGGAGGTTGAGGCGACGACGTGACGGCGTCTCGTGATTGGCTGATCAATTTTTCGTAATGTGCTGTGGAGAAGGCGAGGAATTAGTGATATGTATATTTGTATACATATCCTTTTGATGGTTAATTCTAAACGAGTATATGGGTCATTCTATGTCAGATTTACACTGACATTTTTTTTAAGATTGAAATATTTTTTTATCAATCTTCATAAAAAAATATTTGATATGTAAGTATTTTTTTATTTTTATTTTAAACCCATAATTTCGGATTATTGATTTTTCGAAATTTAGGGTTATGAGAAAGGATTTTTTTTAACTCTTGCATTTCAATGAATTTTCGTTCTATTAAAATTTTATGAAAAAGGGGAAAAAATTGATTTTTTTATTACTTGGGCATTTTTTATATTCAAATTTAATGAAAAATAATATTCCGTGAAGTTTTAAGAATCATTTGGTCTCTTTTCGAAAATGGAACGAGGTTTAGTTTAAAAGTTATAAGCAAATGAGGATTTCTTCTTTGATATATTCTTTGTATTATTATGTAATAATAGACGTTGCTATAGTAACGTATCGGGAAGGATATCGTTCTTCGTAGACTTAGCGCGCTTTTCGGAAAGGGACCAAATGATCCTTAAAAC
>UXGD01002852.1:0-23310 GCA_900474315.1 Torymus auratus | reverse complement strand
AAGAAATAAGTTATATTAGTAATACATATACTTTGTTTTATAGTAATTAAATTTTTATCAATTTTTTCAGGTAATTTTGGTCTTAAAAGCCATTAGGTAGAAGACCGCCTTAAGCGTTTAAGTATAATCCACCGAAGCAAACGTATTTTATTCAATATATTTTCAGTATTGCGTGATTTAGATTCACGTTGCAAATTTAAATTAATACTATTTTTTGTTGTTGAAAGTTTGTTGTGTTATTAAAAGTTAAAAAAATTTTAAAGAAACGGCAGGCTCAATTATTTTTTATGATTTAAATAATTTAAATGTGAATAGTTAGAACATTTTCTTCGTACCTAATTGGAAAAAGAGCCAATAAGAAAATTCTCAAATTAATTCTTCTTTTTTTTAAAGAGTTGATTTATTATAAGAAAGAAAACTATACTTAAAAAAAGAACCTGCTTTTTACTAGGAGAACAGAAAAGATTATAATTTTTTAATAAGTAGTTTTAGCTGTTTAAATGAAAGGAAGATTGTTCTTTTGTTTTAGAAAATGTTAAGAGGCAATTGCTATATAAAAATTAATTTTTCTTTTTAAAAAAGAAGATAATAAAAGAAGAATTTTTTTATCAAGAATACAGAATCTTTATTTTCCAAAGTGCTTTAATCAACTTGAAAAAAAAGATTTTTTTTCTCTCTACAGCTGATAAGAAGATATTTTGCAAAAAGTTATATTATCGTCTTTCTTTAAAAATGAAATCAACTTGACAAACACTATAGTCTTCCTTAAATTTGTTCCATGTAATTGTTTGATTAAAAATTAATTCATTGACTCTTGTGGACGCATACCAATTTTGGGTAAAATTAATAACCAATGAACAACCAATCACTGCTATGTACTTACCAAGGAAACTGCATCCACTCGTGCATTTTTTAGGCTTCGAAATCGACTAGTGCGACATGCATTCCGGGACCAACAACAAGACGATTCGGAGCATCCGGATCAACGAATGAAGAAATCTACGACGAAAGATTTTTTCGTTCTAATGAAGATTCTTGTCTCGTCGCTGTATACAATCTACTGGGGCAGCGACACCGCAGTGTACTCTGGGAAATATGAAGTGGCCAAAAACACAGGCTGATCTGCTATCAGACAAAACATTCCTCGTTCTTCGCGAAGATTTAAAGACTATTGGAGGTAAGATTCTTCTTTTTTTAACCTTAAGGTTTTAGGTTAAAGGCACACGTTGTCTCGTATTTGTATATGATGTATGTAGGTGCGATGGCTTTGTTTATAACCTCGTTTAGAGAAGCGTTAAATTTATTTTTACTCGTGTACTTGGAGGTAAAATTATTTTCAGTTAACCATTCAAGGGGTCGTTTTCGCGTAAGTTTTATTATAAGAAGTTAAATAAAATGGTAATTCTTTTTGTATTTTAAGTATTTTTGTATTGTTTTCAGTATCATTTCAATACCGATGACTATCTTGCTCCAAAAGTAAAAAAAAAAGTTTCGATTATCATACAAGATAAAGTTTTTAAATTCATTGCGAGTTTATGAGATTTAACTAAAATTATTGAGAAACTAATAGAATTGTTACAGGCGCAAAAGCATATAAGTGTATCCCAATTGCAAATTAAAAATTAACGAAGAAAAGGTTATAAAGGATTGAAAATAGTCTGTTTAGCCAGTCTAGTGGCTATAAATATTAACGATGAAAAATGATGAACATAGCGAGACAAGTATACAAATGGACAAGTAAGTTTACTTGGCGAGATTACCATATACATATATATATATATTTTATATATATTTCGCCAACGAAGACTATGACTGCATACACATTTTCACGTCTTCAAAACTTCTGAACTGCTATATACTTGTGATTCTTAAACGATAAACTGTTAATAATAATTTGAATAAAACTTAATACAGACAAAGGTTTTACTGCTCTGTCCAAACCTTAAAAACTACTTTACTATTAAAATCTATTTTCTTCAGCATATATAACTGAATTATATGAATGAAAACACCAAACTTTTTCAACTGCATTTTTTTACTATACCTATATATATATGAACAAACGTAAGAAAAATCTATCCAGCGATCGACTATGTATTTGTATGAAGCACGCTGCAACCACTGCATGACAAAACATCTCTCACAAAAGGAAAAGAAAGAAAAAAATCTAGAGTGCGATATGTATATCCATCTATCTTCTATCCAACGACATAAACACATACCGACCGCGGCGCACAAATAAAATAACCGGCGCAGGGTCATCTACGGCCTTGCGCCGCATTATATTTACCTATATGTATACAACCAATCCATGTCTATATATATATGCGAGATTCACCGGCTCTGCACGCAGCCGCTCTATACTTCTACTTATGTGATATATAACTGTTTGCGAACTGACGAGTATTTTGCCACGCGTGCATTTTCCAGAGAAGGGCCCGGCTGGCGCGGAGGCGGAGGACGAGGCGGCGGCGGGCACGTGGCCGAAGATGAGGAAGAGACGGCCGCGGAAGGGCGAGAGCTCGGATAGCGAGGAGCCCAGGCCGGCGACAGCGAGTCTCGAAGCGCCGCTGGTCCTCGATCCCCGGCTTGTCGACAAGCTTGACATGTCGCTGCTTAGCAAGGTGAGAGAGGATTTTTGGTGGGCGGAGGAACAATGGAGCAAAAAAATCTGTAGAAAATTTTTATGGGATGGATAACACCCCATATATTGGATGTTTTAGTCACTTGTTTCGACTTTTTGATGATAAACAAATATTTTTTGTAGTAATTTTCAGCAGATTTTTTTTTTTAGTAAAGAAATGATGCTGGACGGGTTAAAGTTTCTATGAAAATATGTGACCCACTTGTTACATAACGTTGATTTTGAAATTTCGTCAAGCAGGCATATTCATCAACATTTTCCCAATGATTAATGTTACAGGAATCCTTCAACGCCTCGATCACGCGCATAAACCTGAGTCTGGTGAAGAGCGTGACAATCATCGACAACAACCCGGTAAAAAGCAGCGCTACAGAATCCGCGAAAACCACCCACGTTCGCAACAACAATAACAACAACTTCGGCCAGCCAAAATCCCGAACGCGACTAATGGCCCCACGCAGCGGGCGCAAGGGTAGCGTCGATTCCTCCGAATCGGCGACGACAACGAACTCGTCGTCGTCGTCGGCGGCCGAGGGTGCCAGCAGCCCTGAGGGTGGCGGCAAGCGCTTCGACGACAACAACAACAAGAATAATAAGGTGAGTAGGTGTGTGGTGTGTGCTTTAAGCGCGCTGACGCGGTGCTTTTTTCAATATCAGCGTCGGGGGCGGCTTTTGTTTGCGCATCGATCGCCGATCGATCACTATGCACGTGTGCACCGACCGACACACGCATTATGTTAATTGAATAAGGGCATTGAACGACTTTTCCGCGCGCGGCTTAACTGATTCGACGTGGTGACGCTGTCTTTCGTGTACCACCCGCAATTAAATGCATAGGGGATTAGTTGCTTATAAATAATGAGCGAAGGTCGCTGTCTCCCGGTCACCTTCGGTGTAAAAACGCAAAATGAGGAACGATAGTCGACGTGGGTTGTTATAGTTTTAGTCGTGGTCTAGCTTTCCTTCTGGTAGGACAAAGCGTTTGGTGATATATCAACGAGCTTTTGTGATTGAAAATTATAGTGGTTCATATATTTTCTCGAAACAAAAAAAAAATTGTATTTATAACGTTCTTTTTTGCTATTTTATGAATTTTACGTATTATAGAGGTATATTAAAAGTGTAAATATATAGTGATTTGAATTCAAGTTTTTTAAACTTATCATCGAAGCTAATGTTTACTTAGGTAAGAGAAATATTTTAAATTGCTTAATTCATTATTTTCATTGAAAATAATGAATATCAGAACGTACATAATTAGCACTGTGCAAAAAAGATATACTCTAATTTTAAATAAAGTTATGATACTTTCGAAACTAAAGTTTACTTAGGTAATAAGAATTTGTAAATTGCTCAATTTGTTTTTTTATTGAAAATAACGGATGTTACAAGGTACACGGAAAAAATAAAATAGTAAAATCAACTGAATTAGTGAAGTAATAATACCATTTTTCTGAAAATGGGAATTGCACTCTTAATAAAAAAATGGAAATTGTACATTTCAAAATAGAAATTTTACTTTTCATGAATGGGGATTCTACATCTCAAAATGGGAATTCTACTTTTTAAGAATGGAAATTCTACATTTCAAAATGGAAATTCTACCGACATTTTTGAAAGTAAAACAAACTTGCCATTTCAGAGTCAAATCAACTGTTGGAAATGTAGAATTTACTGATTATTTTTTCCGTGATATCTAATTCTAAATAAAGTTATGACCTTAGTAGTCAAACATATGACGTAACAAAATTTTGAACATCTTTATTATCTTAATTTTATAGCTGATAAACCGGAAAATTCACGACCTAATTATTTTTTATACAAAAACTCTTTTGAGTTGAAAAAAAAATCATGTACATGCCAATTCTATAATACAAATTTCACCTAGCGTTAATGACAAAATCAATCTCACAACCACAACAATGACATTCTCGATCAGTAAAAATATTCGCTTTCGTTTCCTGCATCGCGGGGCCAATTTAATAATAGACGCTCCTCGGGCGCTCGCGCATTAACGAAAACTCCCAAGGCCATCGTCGTCTTTCAACCGCACGTTAACAATCACATCGCTGACCTTGCACCCTCGAATTTAATCACTACAATTCCTAACGGCTTCTCCCCCGTTGTGTATAAAAGACGAGCGCCGTCTCTCATCATCAGCAGCAGCAACTGTCACCCCTGCGCTCGCGTAGCTCTCGCAACTCGTTGAGTTCGAGCGACGTCGCCCTGTTCACAAGCAACCCCTGCGCCAAGAAGAAAGCCGAGCCTTGCAAAGCCTGCGGCCGCGCCGCTCAACCGGAACGCTTTCACAGTCATCCCAAAAGCCCGACGTCCTCGCCCACGAAGGAGAAGGAGCCAGCGTTGAACAGCGCCAGGTCGACGCTTTCGGTGATACCTGTACGAGGCACCAGGACGAGTCTGCAGCGTAAAGCGTCAGCGAGACAGGAGCTGCAGCAGCAGATTCCCGGTGGTGTGCCCGATAACAGGAGGAGAGCGAACTCGCCTACGATGGCGGAGAAACTGGCCTCTGGTGAGGATAGACGCTGTGTGGGCTTTTTTCTCAAACGACAATTTATTATTGTTTGCGTTTCTTTATTAAGATATTTACTATGTCGATAATTTTTTTTTTATTTTTTGCTTTAGATTATGATATGTGTGTGAAATTATTATTTTTTATGTAGCGGTTCAAGTTTACCATCTCTCTTTAAATAATATATTATACGCGTATTGACTGCAAACGCTCACTACAGTGAGAAAGTATAGATACGTGTTCATGAATATGTAAACTAAAAATGAAAGTGAGCGTGCGCTAAAAATATAATACTAGCAATGAATAGTCGCTCATCGGTGCTGAAAAAAATGCCTTTTGTTTAATCATTTATTCGGGTATATTAAATACATTTATATATAACATATAATTTTAAAGTTTTCGAATAGAGGAGAGAAAAATTGGCAAATGCTACTTTGAAAAAAATGCAGGATTTTTTGTTGTCAATGCTTTACGTTCTTGTTAGCTTAATGTAGTTTATTCTTCGTCCATGGTCACTTATTATCATCGATTGCATAAAAGTGGATTGCGTGTAGATATACATCTGGCATATAAAAAGTGTATATCTGAACTACAAGGAAATTTTTTTTACACTACTACACTAATTTTTCTCTTCAATTTTGCAATTTTTAAATTGATAACTTAATAATTCAACTTAGCCATTTTATAAGTTAAAAGTTAGCGAGCTAGTCCAGCTAATATATAAATTAAAAAGGGGATAAAAGCTACGGTTTCGTAGAATTTTAACAATAAAGCAAAAATTACATATGCATTATTTTGCGTTAATTTAAATTGCACTTTAACAGTGACTCCCACGAGGAAGCCGGGAAAGATCTTGATCGACGAAAATAACAAGAAGGAAAGAAACGAAGATCCCCCTAGTTTAAGCGAGGATAAATCCGCCGCATCAATCTCGAAGCGGAGGCCGAGAACTGTAACTTGTTACATTTGTGGCCGCGAATTTGGGTCGGCTAGTTTTCCTATACATGAACCCAAATGTTTGGAGGTACGTTACTATTTATAAACATACTGCTCTCTTGTATTAATTATATCGTCAAAATCGTAAATTAAATAGTAGGAAATATTATTCCCAATAAACTGTTAGGAATAAGTATACTATATTTTCAATTCAATGTTGATTTGTATATAAATTGTGACGTTCGCGCGCTGAAAGTCGCATGACAGATTGTATGAATTTTTTTTCGTGGTCGTTGACCCATACGTTAGGTAATCAACCTAAGTGATAGCCAAACGAACTCACTTCACCCGGCGTATCACTAATTTCGCTTTTACGTATCTAGATATTACGACCACAACAATTTTTTCTTTTCTTTTCTTTTTTTTTGCAAAAACGTACATTTTAATAACGAACACTCTCGTATCAGATTGTCACATTCATTTCGTAACGAGTTCGTTTATATGGAGCAAAAAGTCATTTCTATACAGTTTTCGCGTACATTTCGCAAAGTCTTCCGCGGGGAAAAATCTAACCCAGACCATTCCATTCGCAGAGATGGAATCGCGAAAATAAAGCGTTACCAAGCTCACAGCGGCGCGAGCCTCCGCAACGACCAAACGTTCCCATTGATCACGAAGATTGGAACACCGCCGCTTGGGAGCAGAGTCAGGTAGCGTATATATATCCGCACAAATCTTTTTTAATAAACGATTTGATTTTATATGTTTGTTGTTGCCCATATCTTGCTTTGGTTGGGATTATTCTTCAGAGTAATTGGTAATATTCAAAGGTATATAAATTTGATAGATCTTTACGGAATTTTAAGTAATTATCAAACAGATGTAATTTATCTAAACTAATTAATAAATGTTAAGAACTATTTTTTCAATTAATTTGCTTGATCATTTTGTTTAAATATATTTTTATTATTCATATATTTAATATTATTATGCGATTAATTTTATAAAATTGTAATATAATTAATAAAATGCAAAAATAGTGATTTTTATCCTATTACTTCAGTGGAATTTTCGCCGTTAAAGCCTATGTGCTATTTGACTGTTTAAGGCTCTCCTGATTCCGTGTCCAAAGTGCAAAAGAACTTTCCTGCCGGATCGATTAGCTATTCACGAAAGAAATTGCCGAGTTCCAAATAAGGTATTTTAGTCAAATCTATAAATAGAATCGTGATTTTCCACACACTATATTGTCTTAAACTACGATTAATGATTCGCAGTGAACAAAATTAATTGCAAACTGTAGAACATTAATTAAATTGATTGGTGCAGTGGGTATACTTTATATTAGAGTGATATAGTGATTTTAAGAGTAACTTCTCAGAACGTATTTTGAGTATATTTTTATGTATATGAATACATAGATTGTAAAATTTGCATTACATCTAATTTGTAAACAAAGTGAAAAATTGTTTATGTAGTATAACTCAATTAGATAGGATAATAGTTATGTATTCTTTGATAAGAATTTAAATAGCTTAACTTATACACTTGTACTGAATTATAATATTTTGTAATTTAGACTATTTTTACACTAAAAGTATACAGTAACAAAATATATATTGTAGTAGAAAATTCGATAAATTTAAATGTATACGAAAAAAAAGGTTTGTATGAAATATAGACAATTTTAAATACAATCTTGACTTTACAAAACATTTTGTTTTTCGTGTAATTGTTTTACGAAATATTCGTTTTAGTATTTTTCGGAATAATGAACAACGGGCGAAAATAATTTCATAATGAACAAACATATTTCAAAGCTGAACATTTAAAAACATATCTTTAAAAATAGACTGTTTAAACATAAAAAACGTATTTACCCGCGAAGTACGAAGATAAAATGCAAATTTTTTCGGAACATAATAAACCTTATTAACCCTTCTCCAACAAATTCAACATAAACCTACAAACCAACCACATCGTATCAACAAAAGCAACAACAACAACAAAACCAATACCAAACTTTCTATCTCTCGTCTGTTAAAAAGCTACGATTATCGGCTATTAGACTCAGAGCATAGAAACCGCTAATTTTTTCAAGGCAAACGCCACTAACAACAACAACAGCAACAACAGCAACACACGAATCAACGCTAAAAGTCCGACCAATCCCTCAACAGCCACATCGACAGCTGCGCTAGGAGGCGACACGTCGACTGGCAGCACGCCGCGCAATAAGACAGGGCTACCAGCTCGCAGGAGCCCAAAGGACAATCATCATCATCCTGACGCACAGGCGGCGAAGAGACAGGGTCGCGGTGCCAAGGACAAGAGCAACGTCGCCTGAGCCTCGCACCAGGCAAACAACTGCAAATTTTCTTTTAACCCTTGCCACGTGTTCTCTATATCTTCTTCCTTCTTCTTCTCTTTTTTTTCCTATACATTTATACATACATTTGTAGTATGTTTTTTTTTTCTTTCGTTAATCTTCGGAATTATTGCGAGTGTGACGAGTCGTTGTTTTAGAATCACTGTAAATACTGTAATCTAACAATGCGAACGACGGGACGAGGGTCATGATGTAACGTCTATATATTTTTACTCTCACGAATAAATTGACTTTCATTCAATGTTGGCTTTCTCATTCAATAATATATATTGGCTTTATGCGTTTTTTCAAATATTTGCTTTGCGTTTCTATGGTGTTTCATGTAGCTTTTCTTTCTTACGCCACACTAAGTATTTTTAATTTGATGCAAAAATTTTCAATTTGCTTGATTTTACTTGAAATTATTATGCAACGAGTTATAAGGATTTTTTAAATTTTACTTTGATTGAAAAATTTGTTCTGAATATGTTCGTGCGATTGACCAACAAGTTAATTGAAAAGAAACGAATGACAATTTTAATAAAAATTATCGATTCATCTTTAAATTATTAATATTTAAACATTTGAAGGCCTATCAATGCCTTTTGATAAAGTCAATGCGTGCCCGCGATAAAATATTAATTCCGCACATGAAATTTTAAATAGGTCAGTGATCAAATGGCACGTGCGCGCGAGTTCCGATTAAAACTCGCTAACTGCATTCGGATCTATATACGATGACTCACGTTGCTCATCGTTCGCGGAGATCTAAATTGCACGAATGGAAAAAGCGCTATGTAGTGTTTGTGTCGATATAATTATTGCAGGATCGATCTTTTAATAACTCGTTAAGGATATACATATATGATAATAACACAATGAGTTGTTAGACTGGGCGTAGAGTTACGTGTAATATAGTCTTTTGAAGCCAGCAAAATTCAATTTTTAAACCGGGGATATTTCATTTGGAATATTTTTCCTCCAGGAAAACAAATCATCACGGTACTATATTATTGGAAATCTATAGACAGGTACACATAAAATGTCTACATTTGTTTTAAACGCAGTTAGTTATAACTGTTCGGGGAAATTATTATTTCATACCTTTAAAGAAGGCGTAATCATGCATATGTCGAATTTTACGAGAAATTACCCCTAACTGTGTTGTAAAAATCGCAAAAATTCAAAGTTGAAGAACATCTCTGACAACTGGTTTTTCTTATTCTATAACTGATATAATATACGTAACCCGTGTTGAATAAAGAAAATAAAAAAAAGGAAATTAAGGAAAGAAAAGGGAATTCAAAAATGACCAAAAATGATTGAATTACGTGGATTCGGAAAAAATCGCTCATTTTTCGTAATTTTTTGCGATTTTCAAATGCACGTAACTTTGCACCAAATCGACCGATTTTTGCGATTCTTATCTCAAATTAAAGCTTTTTTCTTGTACTTTAATCGCTTTTTTGTGGAATATTTATTGTCACCTTTAATAGCTTGATATTGGTTAATCATCACAGACTACTTTTTGTCCATTTTCCCCATGTTAAATTCGCATAAGAAAAATGAAAAGCAGCTTTTTGAATAACACGATTTTTGTACGGTTATAGAATAAGAAAAACCAGTTGTCAGAGATGTGCTATAAACTTTGAGTTTTTTGCGATTTTTGCACCACATTTGGGGGTCATTTCTCGTATAATTCGACATATAATGTACATACTATCATAACATTCGAACAACAGAAATAAATCAAAACGAAATCCGCACTTTAGAACTAATAACCGCGAATCAACGGTAACAAATGTGCCGTTCATACATCCAGCACGGACATATACACGGGGTCGCCCATTAATCACGCAATTTTCGCCTACCCCGCGCCGCAGGACCTGTTATTAGAACAGCGGCTCTCTCGGAAAACGATTCAATTTCGACGGAGCCCCTGCCGCCGCAAGATTTACGGAACGCGTACTCTCAGAGTACCTACACACAACATACCACGTGCGCTTCGTCCAGCCGAAAACCCTCATCACTCCGTCGTATGCCTCTCGCCGAAAAATCAATGCACACGCGCGCGTTCAACTTCCGGCGCCAGGCTAATCGCGTGGGAGTAGTGTGCACTCGTCGAGAGAGTGGGTGTGTGCATTTTTTTGTTCGTTCCCACACGATAAGGAAAGAAAACGCGCCGCGCGCCGTCCACCCCTCTGCCAAAGTTCAACGACCCCTCATGCGCGAGAAAGTTTACTTCCGTGTATGTACGTTTACGCTGAGAAATCAAACGCGAGCGTAATTGCCGCGCCGTGCGGCGCGAGAGCGCAATGAGCGATAATGTGTGGGTGCGAGTGAGCCCGAGTGTATTATATCGATCCAGAGCGGTTGGCGAGATTGTTTTTAGCGGTTGTGTACCAAAAGCCGCATCGCATTTTTTTCTTTTTTTGAAAAATCGATCGAGCCTACGGGTATCCGATTCTGATTGAGATATATATATGTATAGCGCAGTGAGGGCGGGAAATTGAATTAATGGTATATAGGAAAAAGTACGTTGTCATGTATTATATACTTCGAGAGGGGATTTTCAGGGAAATAAGTCAGTGTGTTCCGCAGGGGTGCGGACTCTGTGCTCGAGGTAATATTTGGAGATACGACTACATAGTCATCGTTCCTTATACAATTATCGTTACTTGAACAGTGGTAATAATAGAGTGATCACTTAAAAGGCACTCTAATCCAATTCATTTATTGGAGCGTGAGTTTCGGGAATATATGGAAATGAGTCATATGGTTTCGTCAAATTATGTGCACTGCCAATATTTCGAACACAATTCTATACCAACGATGATGGTAATTTTTTAACGCACTTTTGCAAAAGTACACCCGTTGGTTGTTGGATTTTTTATAAGGTTATACATCATAAATTATAATTTTAAAAGAACATTTTTTTTAATAATCTTACTCCAAATAATGTAAAAAAGTTTTGATTATACTCACTTATTTTGCATAAACATAATATTAAATGATCCTTCCAAAGTTATAAAGCGAGCCCTCTCATCTGCAAACTTGACAAGTCTCTTCCGTCAGCTTTAAACTTTCAACGGCACCTGTGTACGTTACAGGAACAATGTTAAAATTCTTCGGAGCTCGCGCGCTGGTATTAAGCAACAGGACGCGTACCTCATTACATCCAACGTGCGCGCGAGCTTTCGCGTGTCGCGCCTCTTTTTACGTGCCGCACACCAGTGCAAAAAACATCAGCTATGCGTGCGTGCGAGCGACTCGAGGGTAACTCTTTGCTTTTTTTACTTGAGCTCGCGCGCGCACTGCAGTATATATTGCCGGCTTGCTTTTTTCGCCGAATCAGATCCTTCCAGAAGATTAGTCGCGTGCGGGATGAAATTCTCGAGGTTTTCAGCCGCGTGTATTTTCGTACATATATAGATTTATGTGTTATGTCGATAGTCGAAAAAGAAGTTGTGGGTGAAATGCGCGGAGGTATAAATTTTAGTAGGCCTATTTCTGGAGAGAGTAAGTGTTATAGGTACGGTTCAATAAACTTTGAATTTACAAATAGCAGAGTGTGGCGATTATCTTATGTGCCTGGGTGTAGGTGTGTGTAGGTACGACTATAAGCAAAGAGTTGGTTCCACGAACGTAATATTTATTGCATAATATTATGTAGATGGTGTAATAGTTTATCTTTTATACGAAGAAAAATTAAAGATCTTGTTATACGGAATTGGAAACATAATTTACTGATACTCGCATCTCGTAGCACTGAAAGTTAATCAGACATAATTAAGAAATTTTAAGTAATACATATATATTATGATTTAATATATAGAAAAAATATAAAATAAAATATCGTTTCTAATTTCCGCATTTAAAAATCCATTTATAATAATTCATCGCAATAAACTATCCACAAACGATATGCGTTTTGTAAAAAGAGAAATTTCCCTCTTTCCCATTGTTTACTGGGGCGCAATGTTTTATTAGTCGGAAACCGGACAGCCGACGATACGACGCCGTGGGATCTTTGTCGCGTGCGCGCGAAGGTGTGTGGGGGGGACAAGCTCTTGAATAATTAACGTTATCGCGGAGACAGCCGCGCTGGGGGTGTGTAATTCATGGGAGCGAGAGCGGAGCGCAAGTTCGATCCGATTTGACATTGAATGCACGACGAAGGTTTTATGCGGCGAAGAGAGAGATTTTTTTTTTCTATTTCCTAGTCAGGGTCTAGTGGTGAGGCGGAAATTCGCCTAGACACGTGTTGACTGTGATTCGACTGTCGGTGACAAATCTCAAGTATTGGGAGAAATGTTATAGATGACGGTGAAAATAATTTTTACTGACTATCTGAAATCGAATTTTGCATACTTGCTGAGTCCTGAGATCACCTATTTTTGCACACATATTACGTAATGTACTATTTCTATACTCTGTGCACAAAGTTCTTTTTTTGCACGAAGCGTTTATTGTAAGTATTGCCAATAATACAAACATTATACGCAACATGTGCGTTCAGGTTATCTCGACGAGGGTGATTGTCACATTGTAAGATAATCTCCTTCGCGCACTAGTTGCGTAAATGTACCATAATTTGATTTGTTTCGATGCTTGTCAGAGATAAGAACGGAACATATAGGCGACAATAAAGACGTTATAGAGAAAGCTTGTTTAAACAGTTGCACGCTTGTGAAATAAAACCTTGAGAATCAATTATAGATACAAAAATTGGAAATATTTTGTGATTTGCGATTAAGTAAATATTTAAAATTACGAAAAATCAAAACTTGATAAATATGAGAGTGGATTGTAAATTACCTATGCAATTCAATTTCTCAGTTTTAGTCGAGAGTTATTATTTATGCAAAACTATATCACTAATAATTTGACAAGTTTTAGGAATTGAATTCAAATTAATTCTTATATTTGGATAGCAATTATTATTAAAAAACAGTAAATCACTTGAATATCTCGTGATAATTGAACATACAACAATAAAATTAAGAAAAAAAAATTGTACGATTTTGACAAGTTACCATATTACCATAAGCTATTTTTTCTTTTTTTATATATTTTCAATTAGTTTAAACATTTTTAGGTATTAGATACTAGTAAAAAATGTTATTGATAGAAAAATAAAATTTTTTAGATTATTTATCTTCAATTTTCGACATTCTAAGTAATCTAGCGACCTCACGCTGGGTAGTTGTTCATTTCTCTAACCCTATGAGATAGGAGACACTATCGGCGGCTGGTGTAGATAAGTACGACTACTACTATAGTACCGCTCAGTGAGTCGATAATTTACCAACTGGTGCAGGTATAGTAGAAACTGCTTATTAGTTTCAAAGTAAAGTGTTATAACTTACTGATTGATTACTGCATCAAATAAATGTACAATATATCATAGTTTTTATAGGCTACTTTAGAACATAATAATTCTTACTATTTCTAATAGTAATTTTTCTTGTACATTATTTTTTCCTTGCCTAAAAATAAAATATTATAGTGAGAAACTACCAGAAATTACAAAGAATTTATTCTTTAACTTTTAAATAAAAATCTTTGTAAGAAAATAATAAAGACAAGCTATTATAATCAGATTGGTATAATTCTCAAGAGGAAAAAAAATTATTATAGCGAGAAAAATACAACATATAACGAAATTGCTAAAGAGCGAAAACCAAAAAACGCCATAGCTTGTTCGGTATGTAACATTTATATAATCATTTCATTATTTGGTAAATGATAAAGGATGAAAGCATACACTGAAAAAAAATTTATTAGTATTAAAGAAATATTTATTTGAATAGTAGCAAAGAAACATTTTTTTGAAACAAATAACTGTTTATTTGACACAAAAAAGGTTTATTTGAATTAAAAAAAATTATTATTTGTTTCAAATAAATATTTCTTTAATACTAATAAATTTTTTTTCAGTGTAATTACATTAGTACGAATATCTAATTTTCTCTGACAAATTACATTTTTGGGATCACGTTACTAACTATTATAATTTTAATTGTAAATTCCGTTGAATTATGGTCGCATCACTGGTTTTGCTGAGATCACCAAAGTTAAATGATGCGGTATCATTGATACGAATATATCTGCAATTTATTACATGAAAGGCAGCTATTGTTCGAATACAATGTATTGATAATTCATCATAACAACTATACCTCAAACAATAATTACATTTTTAATTTCGCGTAAAAAAACTCGCTTTATCAACAAACAACTAAGCTACATAACTTTTCTTTAAATTCGAATTGCACCCCGCGGGAAGTCAATTACCTCACTGACTTCTTGAAGCTCGCCTTAACTACTCCACTTGCAACCGTTATACACGCGGACTTACATACCTACCGAATGACCGTGGCATTAAATATATAGGCGAGCGAACAGCAACTTGCCGTCGTTTCGCCCGAGCGAAGAAAAGACACGAGAGTGCCGCTATTATCATTATAACATAGCGATGAGGCGCCCCGCGGACGATTATTATCATCGCGCCGTCAATATACTCTATATACAATGCGCGCGGATAGTGGAGCGCGCTTTTCAGTTCTTGCAACAGTCCGGCTACCGCGAGCGTCTCACGAAGACGGCGCATTTCATCGGTATATATAAATAACGCAAAATTAACGCGACGAGGTTGCGTGCGATAAGCGTGCGCGTAGAGAGAGAAAAAAGGAGAACGAGATATATATACTCGCGATCTGCCTTGTTTTTGTCGCAAGATGTGCTTCGAGCTTTCCTGGTCTTTCATTTTTTCCTTCGACAATGTCTGGTCTTGCTTGAGAAGCTTGTTTCTCGGGTTCTCCTTCCAACTTTTAATTACACTAATGTAAACCGTGGAGAAGAATCGAAGTGTGCAGCGTTGAATAGTTTTTGTGCGAAGGGCGGCGAGAGTAGAGGCGGAGTGGCTTGTCTCTCTCTCCGATGTTTTATATTTCGGCGTGGAAGAACGAAGAAGGAGAGAAAGAGAGAGAGGGAGAAGATAGAATTCAGAGAACAAAATTCATTGCGGGAGAGTAGCAATCTCTTGCGGAAGTTTTGGTGCCCGCTGGATTAATAAATTTAATTGATTTTTCTTCTGGTTCGGTCAGAGACGTATATAAGGTAAATATTTTCTCGAACTGTAGCGATATATTTTTTTTTATTTCGAATTGCAGGCATTTTTAAGTTGTGTACTTGCGAGAATACTTTTCGTTCTTAAAATGTGGTTTTGTCGAAATGAGATAGTAGTTAAAAGCATCATGAGAAGAACTCTAGAACTGCCTGAAAATGTCTTGTATACAAACAGAATAAGAGACACTTGGTCGATACAGATAGAATTCAAATTATTTTTTCTTTACTATTATTAGTTTTACAAATTCTGTGAAAAAATAGTAAATTGTTTCATTTACTTTTTATGCGGTTTAGAAAATTCCGATATTTAATTATTTTCAAGGTACTAAACATTAGTATGATCGAATGTACCTATTAAGCGCATATAGATATGTATCTATTCCAATAACATTATTTTGCACAGATATAAAGCCTATTTGAGAGAAAAAAAAAGAACGATGCAACTATTAGGAAGTGAACATGAGTTACAGTAAGAGCGGCGAGAAGGTCAATATTGATTGTGACAATGCAATCCAAATTGAAACTGGTAAGTTAGGGGTGAGAAACTTTTAGTCTTTATTTGATTTGTGTCAACTCGATGAATTTATACAGTAAAATATTCATCAACTTGTTATTTAGAGCAGCTAATAAATATTAAGCATTCCGGGAAATCAAAATTAAAAATTGCTTTCCATTTGAGTATTATTTAATCATGTTTTAATATAACAATTCCTCATCGAGTAATAACTTATTCAAGAATACTTTGAACACAATAATCGTATAAATGACGCACTTATTCAACGATAGCATTATTTCATTCTAGAACGTTATATATTCAGTTATCGAGAAGGCACAATCATTCGCAGTTCAACTATTTGCGAGATAATTATATATACGTTTGTTATTGTTTTTAGGCATTGAAACTGTGCGCAAAGATCAATCCGAGCTAAAAATTCAAATTGTGAATGTGCTGCTGCAACGTGACAGCAAGTGGATAATATTCTTAATTTCTTGCAATAGCATAGTTGTTTATTATCTATGGAATTGGTCCATTTCCACGAACAGTATTGGTTAGTATATTCATTATTAATAATTAATAATATTGATTAACATTTTTTTTAATACATATAGAAGTTATATTTGCATTTGTTATTTCTATGCCAATTTTAATATAGTTGATATATGCACAAGTTTAATTAATTTCGCATTGATTAAATATCATCTATTTAGCTTTAACTTTTAGTTTAATGGAATTTGATCTATATATTTAAATTGCATATACCTAAAACAATTTTCATTAATTAAATTATATAAAATGAGAAAGCTTCATTTCCAATCACGCGCTAAGTCATTCCCAACTACCCCCGCATTTCAGTAATTAATAACACTCTCCCCACACTTTTAGCTCTAAAAGCGTACGTAAACACTGTCGCCTTCAACATCTGCGCCCTGACGGTATGTCTGATCTCCATCTGGGTGGAGCAGAATAGTCTACGTCGTAGCAGAGAATTCGCGCCCCGATCATGCGGATCCAGCACTCCGTCGCCACGGCGCAGCCTCTCATTGCCAATCTCCGTTGCAGACGCTAAGACGACGTCGATTTCGGCACTAGGACCGGAAAAGTACGAGGTGCTGGCGTTGCTTCTGTCCTCGTGTCTTATACTGGTGCTCGAGTTTTTCGTGGCGGTCGAGGTGTTGTCGAGGATCGGAGAACAGCCGGTCGTGCATGAGTGAGTATATGTTATGGGATTGGATTTCATATTTGGTCTGCTTTAATGAGTTTTTATTGGCGATACTAGTCGGTGTATAATAGGAAAGTTACCACCTCTATCTGGTTGATGTTGAGTGTTATGCCTTAGACAATAATTTATAATCTATAATTTGTTTTATCGTGTATTCATTTTTCAGATTGCGTTGGTATAGTATCCTGCCTTGTAAATTCTTCGTGGCTAATGTTGTCATTTGTCGGATCACAATACGAACGGCTAATAAAATTTTATTCGCATTCAGGTTGAATAAGCTCATTAATAAAAACTTTAATAATAGAGAAAAACAAGCTTCTGTAAAATACAATAATTGCCACATAGAAATTATAATAAAAGTGAAACTTTATCCATTACCGGCAGCCACTTAATTTCCAATCATTAGCACTCCTATACAGGAAATGCACTGTGTCTCAGGTACATTACGTTCATCATTGTTAAAATATATAGAAGACACATCCGAAGAGAAAGCTGGTAAAATTAGATTACTTGATATATTTATAGTGTAACGATGCAGCACGTGTATCAACGTATAAACATTTATTTATTTAATCTCTGGCTAACAAATTGTCCGATAAAATTCCCGCGCATCACGGAATTTCGCGTCTCTAATCTCTATAAAACGCGCGGACCGATTTCTCCGCAGAAAATTATCGACGCCTGCGTATATATATATAATGTACATATAATACGCGCGCACGTGCGCAAGCTCTTCGGGGGAAATCGCAGCAGGAATCGTAATAGGCGCTGGGCAAAAATCGCTCTGCGCGAGATACGATAAAAGAAATCGGTACGCGCTCGTCCCCGTGATCTCACATAGCGCGCGGTACGACCTCTGCGACCCCGAAATTGCCGCTTTATCTCGCGCGCACGCGACCGGCAACTCCGCGCTATCGCCTATTGCCCGAGTATTGTTCGCGGAGAGTTTCTCACCGTATATGTATGTGTTAGAACGCGTATATATGCGTCTTTTCCTTGTACACTCGCACTCTCTCTCCCTCTCTCTCACGGAGTGCGTGCCGAAGATAAGCGCGGTTCCTCGCTCTGGACCGTGCATGGGTGCGCGGCTGATAAGTCGCGGCAGTGCCCGCGCTATGCGTGTATTATTGGAGGCGGAAATTATTATGTAAACGATGTTTGTTTTGCGTTCGATTGGCGCATGGGAGCTGCGACGCTGATGCTGATGCGCGCGTGTGCGGAAAATGTTGATTAATTTGCAATTCTTGTATCTCGATGACGAATTGAAATGTTTCGTTTGCGGGATATTTTTTAGCGAAATTGTGCAGTAAAAGCTGTTTAGTTTTATTTATGTCAATATTGCAGAAATTATAACTACTCTCGGAACTTTTTTTTCGCGTGCAAAGTCGGGCACTGGTACAGAATAGTGAATATTTATAAAAAGTTACCTCAAAGGTTTAGATAATAAAAACTCTTAAATCTAGCCCATTTTTCAAGGCACATCGATATACCAGGGCTTAAATTAAAGCTTTTGATTTAAAGAAAAAGATAAAAAAATTTGGCAATGATAGTATAGGTGATTTTTTTCTAGATCTTTTTTTTTTTATTTATTTGTCTTTCTTTCTCTCCCATTAAAATTGTTTTTATTCGTCTATTGAAAAATGAGTATTATACTTTCTAAAGAACTTAAGTTACAAACTTTTAAATCTAAAATTTCGCAGTTACCAAATAGTTAAAAATTTCTAAAATTTGCTCATAAAACGATGCTATCGGATTTCTAAAATGTGAGAAAATATTATCAAAACTTACAAAACTACCAACTTGATTACTCTAAGAATTATCGCGAAAATGTGGCGACATAGCCAGGCCTAATATCACTCTCGACATATAATAGCAACGTAAATATAAGTACTCCCTCTTTTTCGCAACAACCCAACAACATCACGTTTCATCCGATACGTACAAAGTTCGACTACCTTATCCACCTCTCGAGGCTGATATTCAAAATTGAAATTCTAAACTATACACACCCATTCTATCACAACGCTTGAATAAAATCTCACGATATCATGATGCTCGCAGAGGCCGACTGGGATTGGGCGCCGTCCTGGGACTACTGGCGCACCTGGCTACGATCCTGGCGCACCCCGATGCCAGCTTGCATCACGTCGTCTGCAAGGCGCTACCCTGTCCCACCCTCGGGGGCGCGAACCCGATACTCGCCGGCAACCTCGTCAGCGTCGCCATTCTCGCCGCCGTGCACGTGGCAGTGCATCTCTGGTGAGTTAATATAGTATGTATATATATATATATAACTTGTACAGCTTTCCGCCTGAGTTTGCATAACGGATAGGACGAGGGGTAAGCTTTTGTTTATTGAGCATTTTATCAAAGTGCAGCCGAGGAGAACGAGACGAGTTGAGAAGGAGGTTGCAGCTTCGTATTGTTTGAAGTGCGAGCTTTATTGAGCGTATTTTATTGAAAAATGTGAGGGAAAAAGTATGAGAAAATTTTTATTTAATGTAGCTTCTCTGAATGTTTCATATAGGTGTATATTTTATTTTGTAAATAAAGAAAATTAAATATTCTTTTGATTTATTTATCGAAATAAAATTTTAATAAACAATGGAGATAGTAATAATAGATGATATATTAATAAATGACATTCGCACGATAAAATTCTTTTATGAAATTCATTGCAAACTAAGAACTAAGAGTTTCGAACTTAAAAATATAATGTTGAAGATGAATATAATATCATCTGAACCTAATTTTTTAAATTTGCTCATATTGTTTCAATTACTGAAAATATGAGTTATCACTGCTTATTGTTAAAATAAGAAATTTGCAATTATCTTATGAAACATCAATACTTGACTATACATCAGTTTTGCATAAAAACATGAAACGATTTTCGTTTTTACAGGGAGCTCTACACTTTCGATACTGCAGCAGCCTTTGCAGTAATTGGTTTGATCGTAGCGTCGATGCTACCACTGGCATTTTACACCGCTTCTGTTATTCTTCAAGTACGTACTTCAACATTTGCTTTGAACGGTTTGTAAATTTATGCAACGTGCTTTGAGTTTCAATCCCGTGCCTATAACTTTCACAAAGAATATTATAAAAGTTTTTCACTTTGTTCAAGAGGAACTTTAAATAGAAAAATGAATGAGGTACACTTATAATAAAAAAATATGCATTCATTTTATGGAAATTTAATATTACGAAAGGGTATTTAATATGATTGTAGCAATGATTTTTAGAGGTTGTATGATTATTTCATGCATATACTCGTTATGTAAAAAAACGAAATAAATCGAGAAAAGTATGATATTTGGAACTTAAAAGTACATACAAAGCACGTTAATAACTTAAAAATATTCCGTATTTTTTATGTACGCTACATTTGTTGAAATAAAATTTTTATGTGCAACGATTTTATTTTAAACAATTTTACTTGTTGTTTTTTTATTAAACAATATACACGGTATTTAGTCTTATAAAATATTTTTCATTTTAATGTTTTGGATTTCAGAAATATAGTAAAATATATCTATACTTAAAATTTATAGTCTCATATTTTTAGTAAAAGCCGATGAATTAGTTAGATATAAATATATTTTAAGTGGAAATACTTCCAAGTGTAATTCAAACGTAAAGTGATTTACTTTTAGAATCGTTATATATGCATGAGGCGTCATTATTAGAACAGCAGTACGTGATGTCTAACAGCTAGACCAGCAAGGTTAAGAAGAGGTACATTAAATATAGAACACATGCCACGTTCAGATCTTTCAATCGCAATTCAAGTATTTTGCAACGCGGTGTGATGAGAACTATTGATCGGTTTTTTTAGCTTATTATGTCACATGATTAAAAATTTAACGATTTTATGCTATAATAGGGATATACAACCATCTCGGATCTTTAATCTATTAACCAACAGTTTTATTGCAATTTAATTCTTTATTATTGCAGAAACTCTCTCACCACATGAATGAGCAACTAGATAAATGCTTACGTGAAGCTCTAATAATCGATGGAGTTCTGGAATTTAGAAATGAGAGGTTTTGGACCCAATCATTTGGAAAATTGGTAAGAAAAATTATCTGTTCCTTACATTATTGTTTAGTATTAGAATCAAATTATTTGTTGTTCAATACCTCTGCATACTTACCCATCATATCAGAGTGCAGTTGAATATTATATAAGTGGATATTGAGATATAAGCCCGAATAAATAATTGTGTTCATTAAAATACCTATAACACAGTTTTAAAATTACATTGAAAATTAATTAACAAAAATTATCTTGAAATTGTGACAGGCAGGTAGCCTTGAGGTGCGGATCCGCAAAAACGCCGACGAGCATTACGTACTCCAGCGAGTGGTGACAAGACTGTCGAAAGTCGTGTCGACTCTCAATGTCCAGGAGTTTCGCGAGCCGATTTACCTTAGGCACAACTCCGTGCCGCAGCTGCCGCTCGAGTACTACGTGGACGAGCTGCTGCCGCGATCAGATGCAAAGAAAAGTGCGAAAAAGAAAGAGCAGCAGGAAGAGGAGGAGGAGGGACCGAGACTGAAAATCGAGGAGATACTCGAATCCGAGCCGATTGGAACGTCACAACCACGAGACAGTAAAGGCTACGCGACGACGTTACCTGGTCGAGTGAATTGCCTGTTTCGTGACGTTCCTATGGCGAGGAATGCACTGTTACTGGGGAACGATGATCTTTACTGCCCAGCGCGACTCTATAATGTCTTTCGTCATTGAAAGGAGTCGAACAGCGCGGCTATGAATTTGTATATATAATGTTTGGGGAGTGTAAAAAAGGGACAGAGAATTAATTTATGTACATGGAATATTTATAGACAGTGGCATTATATTTTATGTAATGAATCTCTTGTTAATTAGTGCAAAGAAAGAATCATAGCGTTGTTATGCATATTTTAAAAATGTTGCATTTATCATAAATTAATTAGTATTTTTACATTAGGAATCGTAGCGGAAAAAACACATGTTTCTGTGTGATGAAAGTGTAAAGCCAGAGAAAAAGCTCGATGTAAACGAGAAAAAAAAGTAGCCATAAAAAAAAAATAAATAATCCTACACTGCATCGTTTTCATTCATCATAAGTAGATATATATATCATCCATTTTGATCATTTCCTTATTTACAATCTCGAAACAATTAAAATAAAGTAAAATAATCGCATTAGAAAGTGAAAGCCAGCACGCCATTACACCTTTCCAGAGACGAAAGAGTGCAGTTCTCCGATCCGCATTAACAAACAGTAAATCTTAATGAACATCGTCGCGATAATTGCAAATTAATAATACACCTCGGACACGCATATATCACGCATCGCCGACTATGAGAACCCACTACCACCGCCAAAAAAAAAAGTGCTTGTCTCATCTCTCGCTGCAGCTGAATGCAATTAAAAACGAAAGTCACGATACGCTGCAACATACACGCGGACGCGCATAATGCAGCGCAATCGTGGGCCCCCGCGCGAGTCAATCGATTTCTAATTAAGCGTCGCGCTTGACACGTTTCGGGATTGTTGCGCGCGCGAGCAAGGGAAAAAGGAGCTTTGCGCGAAGTTTCGCCGAGCGCTGATGTATATATTACTTGTGAAGCGAGGTAAAGTGCGAAAGGCAAGCAGCGAGCTCGCGTATAGTGAGAGGTGTGCGATGGAGGCTGATGCTTTATGGATGTTGGAAGAGATTCGTAACTAGAGGGTTTCGTAACTATAGAGCGTGTGGGTTGGTCTCGGGAATGCTTATTGTTCTGAATGGGTTTTCATTTTTATCCGTTCGCAATGACGACTCTATTATATCTTCTTCGGTAACTCTGATGATTAGTGTATTTAAGTGCACAAGGAAACAGATTTTTCATAGAAGATGCGTGCCGGTTTGTTCAATACATGTTTAAATTTTAAATATAATCTTGAATATAATAATACAAATAAAATAATTTTTGGATTATATAATAT
>UXGD01002851.1:0-23322 GCA_900474315.1 Torymus auratus | reverse complement strand
AATTTAAGGTTAATGGTTACACTTGAATTATCCAATGGGATTGCATAATTTTGAAATATACCATGCACGTTCCACGCGAATCAATGTCCATCGGGTGTACATATTTGGAACTACATGTCCTTATGTTTTGGGGTCGCTCTACAAGATACCGGGGTCAACATTTTTTTCAAATATTTCTTGATTATATTCTTTATTTTTTGATTACTTTATTTTGTATGAAGACGCGTAAATCACTTGTAATTACATATTTCTCAAGTGGAGAAATTCTGAAGTTGTAGACGCGTATTCGCATGCGAATAGCAGCCGTTGTGTCGTCAGTCACCTCGTCAGCTTATCAGGCTTGCACGTTGACAGCTCCCGAGGGTAGGATCGCAAAATTAGGAGGCTAATTAGGAGCTACGAGAAATTTCGGAGAATTCCGACAATGAGTGAGAGTGAGAGAAATGCTATAGTGCCACTTATTTCTTATATACCTACGAAAGCTGAAGTGTGAGGTGTATCCTGACAGACAGAAGTGAATCGTGTAGTCTTCATTGGGATGCTAAAGTTAGTATCTTAAGGTTGATTACACTTGTTCCTGAAATTGTATTCTTGAATGAAAATTTAGAATTATGTAGTCTTTTATAGGTACTTCTCGAAGTGGAATGAAATGTATCATAGTTTTTCTTAGTTAATTTTTAGCGTATCTTATATTCTATGTAATATATATTTACTTAATAAATTCCAAAAAATGAATTTTTGCATACACGTAAAAAAATTTATAGTCAATCTAACAGTTTTGAATCAGAATAAATCAACGGATTTGGGGAAAAGCTGAAATAGTAATACAAAATGAGATGCAAGATTTGTTTTCTAAATGCCATGTACATACACACATGCACACACACATACACACACACACACATAACAGTAATGGACGATATTCTTCAAGATTTAATGTACTCCATGTGTACGAAATTAAACGTTCACAACATTACATGGCTATAGCCCTACGATAATAGACAACTCATCTCGTCCCACCGGACAATTTACCTATCCCTTCCCAAACACTGAGCCAAAAATTAATTATTTCCCAGTTGCAAATAGCCGTCCATCAACGTCCGTCGATCGAACTGTCCATGTAGCTCGACAAACAATAGACGCGCCTGCACCCATGTATACGTACATTCACTGACACACACACACACATGCGGCCGCACATATAGAGGGATTACACATTACGCACAGCTCAGAGCATCTCTTCCCTGGCGCGCGTTCCGATGGTGTATACGCGACCACGCGCGCAGGGGCCAAATAGTTTCAACGCACCATCACCGATTTCGATATATCGCCGCATCGCCTACGTGTGCCCACGTTATATACATAGATGTAAACCTCTTTCTCTCGCTCTATCTGCCGTTGCATCGAGCATTGATTAATTGCACGCCTGTTGCAGCGGCCCCTGTTACAATGCATCTCGCTCTGCGCAAAAGAACAAGGGAGGGAGAGACCGGGCACTTTCGGCTGCAGAGAGAGGGAGAGAGTCGGTGACAAAGCCGTGACAAGAGTGACACGTCGACCTGCCACAGGCGCGACGACTAATTAATCATTCGGCGAAACGATGGGCTTTTGCGCGCGTGCACCACTATAACTCTCTCGATGAACGTTCATTCGCGTTTCTTTCGGCTTCTTTCAGTTCTCTTTAACACCGAAAACCCCAAAGAAATTTCGGAATTTTACGCAATTGAAAGACGTACTGAGTCAATTGCATTACTATAAATCATTACTGTAAAAGATTCAAACACTCTTCATACTCGTTGTTTTGAAGTCACAAAAAATTCTAGACAGCTCGCTTACGACGAATAAAAACATTTTTAAAATTATTCTTAGTTTGAATCTCGAACTGGATCAGATTGAAATATTTCTTTCCGTGTACGCGTGATATATTACGCGCATAAATGCGTCTTTCAGTGACATCTGAATTAAGTGCTTGTTTGCGCTGACTCTTTCACTTTTCTCAATTGTGCGTGCGGGGCGCAAGCAAGACATTGTTTTTGAGTTCGGGCAAAATTAAAAGTGCGTACTGGTATCGAGTTTCCGTTGTGTCATTGTGCATTTTGCCGTAGGGCGTAAAAAGGGATCGTAATAATAACCTTTAAAGGGGTGAAGTGTTGGAGTTTTATGTTGCCAAATTAGTTCATTCAAGTGTCATTGCTTGCGCGAAATAGCTATTTAGGGATTGCAAAGCCAAGATTAGCCTAAAGAAGTAATCTTCAAAATGATTTTCAGCATCTGTAAAGTTTATTTGGCATCATGTTACTATACAATTTCTACAATGGATTTTTTTGACGTTTTAAAAATATTATGTCTATGACCAATTCACTATATCTATACGTCATCCATCACATTGAAAGTGAAATATGTTGTTCTTTTATCAAAATCATTGAATACTTTTTTTATTATTATTATTTTTTTTTTATTATTACGCTATCATTACATCTGTTGCCCACTATTGAACATTTCTTAAAAACATGATAAATGTGAAATTATATTTTTTAAGATTAAAAAGAAAAAACATGTTAAATAAAATAATTTTTTTTATTCTTTATGATGGTACTTTACAAATATCATTTTAACTTAATCTATGTATGATTTGTATATGGCCAACGTTTTTCCACTAAATCTACAGTCAAATCAAACAACGTTATAGCTTTTCGATACTAGTACATGACGACAAATCAGCGTTTAATAAATTTATCTAATCTAATTTGTGTTGTCTTGTTTAATTTAAAATGGCGTTTGTACACTATGACAAATAAAAAAAATATATAAATACAATTTGAAAAAATGCCATGTATTTGCACTTTTGTTTCCAAAAATACATAGATGTATAAAGCAGTTGCCTATCGACCAGTGCCCATTAAATCATAGCTCGCTACTGATACTGCACGCACAATTCAACGCGTAAAATGCAACTGCAGACCGATATATTTTTATACGCTTGCGCATGCACTCAAACGTCGCGCGAAATGGAGCGCCGTAAAAACAAAAATCTCTGTAAATCGTCACTCTTTCCACTCGCTACCGTATTCTCTGTTACGTATATACTCTCGACTATTTAGTGCGAACGTTTCGCAGTTCGAATTTGCCTATCAGCGCCGCGAGATCCAGTCCAAGTTCGCGTTTCACAACAATGACGCGACGCTGACAATGAGCTCGTCCGGTGTAGTGCGTTCTCGCGATAACGGATCGCGAACGCGGCCCTCGATAAGGACTCTACGGCCACCGCTACGCGTTCACACTTTGCACAGGGTGCATGTGCGAGCTGCGAGTGAATAATCGTTTCCATGAAAACGTAATGGTCGCAGTAGGACGTTTTTCTCTCGTCGTGTTTCGAGTAGTAAAAGGCAGAGTTCATTTTCGAAAAAATGTATTCAGATTTTTTACAGTTTAAAATAATACAGTAGCAATCGGTTGAACAATTTTTAAAGTTTTATTGATGATTGTATTCGTATCATCACTAAAAAGTACATATTTTATCATGAACTACCATGTGGTTCGCTATAAAAATAAAATAGCTAAATGATTGCCGCAACAAGTTAAACAGAATTTATAGTTTTACGATATAACGCATTGAATTACCAGGCATTTGGCGAACAAAGCTTTGTTAGAAAAGCCATACGCCGCGCCCCATCGTTCATCATTCCCAATTTGTTCCAATTCATAATTTAAAGAGACCCCATCGCTCACCGTCGGCACTCACCACCACGGCCCCATAAATAACGCCACCCTCGTAAATTTTGAAAGAGGCTAAACAAGTCGAGTATAGAGGTAAAGAAGAAACAGAGGAGTGAGCCAGTCCAGCACTGACCGGTCAATAAGGCGCGCGCGCGCGAGGCGAATAAATATCGCGGCACGCTTCCCGGAATCAAATCAGCCCCCAAGAGCAAGACGAATTCTGCCGTCCGCGGCAATTCCCTTAAACTATCGGAGTCGAGTTCACCCTCGGGAGCGCGCCCGCACAAACCGTATCTGTATCCCGCGGGTTATATCCCTCATGCATCTTGACCCGTGAGCGAGGCTAGCACACTTAAGAATGATGGCTCGCTGAGTGGCTCTCTTTCGCAGAAGCTTTTATATTTGCTATTGATGTATCGATAGGTATTAAGTGAATCCCGCAGAGATGCGCGTCTCTATTTGTATTGTGAGTCTCTATTGAACTGCTCTCTAAATATTTTCGCTGATATTGTTTTATCTTCGGAAGTGTACATGTATATCCAGGGGTACCGTATATTTATTCAGTATACAATGTTTTATTAATAAATAAAATTTTATCTTAATACTGGAGTTGTGAGTGGAATACTTATAATGAAGATAACATTTGAAAAAGTATTTTCGATCCAACAAAGTTACATTAAAAAATATGAGATAAGTATAAAATCAAGGGCATAAAATTTTATAAGAATTATGGCAGTATACATATTTTAACATCTTATAAAGTTATTCCATTAAAGTTAACTTGTTAACAATAAGTCAACAATAACACTCGCTACGCTCGTGCGAAAACGTCACATGAACTAAATAATCACTCGTCGCAGCCGTATGGAAATATACTATTTACCACTGACAGATTTAGTTATTTTAGATAATTGTATCTAATCGTATACTTTTTTGGTTAGTATTCGGTATTGTTTTCCTTCTAACATTCCTTCTAACATTCCTTAAGAATATAATATTGACTCTAAAAGGATAAATGGTTTTATATTTAATGGATCGTTGTGGCTAGAAATAAAGGTCGTTATTTAATTTTAACAATATTTTTGTTGCGTTCGTTTGCAATAAATTTATCTTGGGTTGCAGGACCCTAATCATCATGAAAAATGGTGTCAGTGTCATAACCATCATAAGGCAGTACAGTAGGTTTTAGTATATCTATCAATAGTTCGTGAACATATGAGATTAATTTGTAACTTTTTCATAATAAAAAGGTAATAATAATACTCATTATTCTATCCAATACTCGCAACATCTATATTTCACCGAACCCGCGGAAACTCGAAAGTGTCGATGTAGCGAAAAAATATATTTCACCGGCGAAGATCGTCAACGGAGGAGGCATTAATACTTTTTAAGCTGGCACTCGAGAAGTTTTCTCAGACGTTTCCCGTCTGGAACGCGTTTTTTCTTCGAACGCCACCTCCCTCCTATACACGCTCGCCTATACTATTTTTCCCGGCCATTAGTAGCAAAGGAAGACATCAGCTTCCACTCAGCGATTACCGAAACGTTATTTGCATAACACACGAGGCAGAGACGACGACGGCGGCGTCGACGATTTGCATTTTATTCGAATCGCAGTAATCGATCGGGGCGCTACCGGAATTAAGCACTCGAGCGTAATCGCGCGCAAGTACTTACTTGCCAAAATACGAGATGCGCGTCGTGGAAGCACAATGAGGAATGTACGTATATACTTATGATGAATGTATGAATTATTTATTCTTAGCATTTAAAATGTTAATTATTTTAAGGCTATATGAACCTAATGTATTTAGAAATGTACCAAATAAAAGATTAATTTTTTTGAAATTTAAATAATTTGTAGTGAGTTATCTTATAATAATAATTATAAATCACTTGACATTTTTACATTATATAATCTTATATATCTGTAACAAGTATTATGTGGTGGTGCTTGATCCTTCTTTTATATAATCTGAAAATCCACAATATTTTTAACTATAGGTGAGATGTTTTTTTCAACTAATTTATTGCTGTTACGAGGTTGCCCTGCGAAGCACATAAACGAGACAGGGTATACATTCTTCATTTTCAACCTAATAGAAAACCAGTCCTGTAATCCATATTGGTGTGCAAGGCAAGACATCACCTGGGGATGAACAAAAATTTCCAAAACAATCCACTTTTTGACTCTCTCCAAAAGTGGACCTTTTTTTAGACAGTTATGAATTACAGGACTGGTTTTCTAGGTTGAAAATGAAGATTTTCCACCCTGTCTCGTTTATATGCTTTGTAAGGTAAGCTCATAGCAGCAATAAATTACTTGAAACAAAAAGTCTCCCCAATAGTTAAAAGTATTGTGGATTTTTCCGTATGTACCATAAAGCCTTGAACTCAAAGCATCCTTTAAAAGTAGAAAACATACATTCATTTTTAATATAAGTTTATTATTCATCAGGCCGTTTATCCAATAATTGAGATACTGACTTGAATACTAAAATTGAAAAAAAAAATTCATGTTTAAGACAACGTGAACAAAACCAATCAATCTAACTCTTAATAAAATGCAGCCTTTTTCCGACTCATTAAAATATTTTTGCAGAACGTGAATGATGAATTTTCGGTATATTATAAAATTACTGATCAGCACCATTGAAAGGAAATGCAAATGAACACGCAATAAAAACGATACGTATAGAAATGCAGATGCAGCGGCACGATTAAGCTATAGTCGTCGGGGTCCTGGTTACTCAACGAGGGTTGCTCGTTTTAAATAAAAATAAAGTTCCGATCGGCGGAGAAGAGGGACTTCAGGATGAGCGACGCATTAGCGAATAGGAAACGAATGTATATATAAGTGTACGAGCGGCATTTTAACGGATTGACAAAAGTCTTGCAATGCGGAAGAACCTCGATCGAATCAATCCGAAGGAGAGTTAAATGAAGATTAAATTTTCTAATTACTTTAAAAGACGACATGTTTCGTTTTCTCAATTATATTGCTTTTATGCCTTATTATTATTAAATGAGTTTAGAACATTTTGGCAAATAGCCTCGAAACACTTTCCATTACTACATATTCCAGTAGGATCATTATTCCTCATCATATACGTCTATACGCATCGTCCGCAAGCCAAACCCTAGCGCACTGTGTTATTTCGAGAGAGATTCGAGCTCGAACGTGAAATTCTGTGGCTTCGCGAACTCGAGTTCCGCGGCATACACACATACACGAATAAGTAAAGCCTTAATTAATTGCGTCTCAGGCGAAAAGCACGTGCACGTATGCGCAGGCTCGAGCAATAAGAACGCGAATAGGTATGAGCGCGGGTGTATAGAGGTATACATACATACGCTGCCGGAGGCGAGTTAACGGTGGCTCGGGTAACCTTTGCCCATCACGGGCTATCTTGTCCAGAAGGGTTAGATTAGATACGTCGTTCACCTCGGGCCATATATCTGTTCGACCCTGTCTTTCGCCCACCCCATCCGCGCATGTATATATCGGGGGGTCTCCCCCGACTTCCCACCCCCTCTCTCTCTCTGTATTTATTGACCATGCGTGTCCAGTCTCCGGTCGTGTGTACACGCGGGCTGGCGCGTCAAAGCGCGGGACCGTTTCCGTGTCTGCACCCCGCGAAGGAGAGAGAGAGAGAGAGGGAATTCGCGGGGAGGGGCGGGGGAGAAGGAGGTGGGCTCTGAGTTACGGGGCTGTGGACAGAGTGATGCATTGCCCGCTGGAAGCCCAAGGACTCGGGCTCGGCTAGCTCCCGCGGGAATCTAACCCTTACGCCGCACCTCACACCATTAGACGGAGCGGTGTGCGCGCGGTGCGACAGCGAGGAACGCCCGGTGAATTATTGGAATATCGACGCCCACGGGCATTAAGTGCTTCAATTAGGAATATTATTGTGCCCAGCCGACGGAATGGTACTCGCGCGCTGTTTTGCTAATTTCGTTTGTATATAAAATTGCGCGGTCGGATGGTAAAAGGATATGGAGTAGCTCCAGATGTTAAACCAACTGATTCAGGCATTATGGATCTATTCGCGAAATTTTAAACAATAACACATACCCCGCGTAAAAATTGTAAGTATGAGCCATAGTATTGCTCATGTGTGAGACAAATATCGCCAATGTGCTTCGGTACATATTTCACTTTAATACTTTATAAACCATTATTCTTATTATTTTTGTAGGTACTTATATAAATAATCAAATGTAAAAGGAGCTAAATAGCTAAAATTAAAATAAGAGCAAACGTAGAGAATATTAAATCGTCCGTACTAAATAATCCTTACCTTAATATTTAATTCTACTTTCCGGTCGACAGTAATAACCGTATCGATCTCTGTTCACACCTCGCCGTTCCGGGATTAATTAAAAATCATAAGCCCCTCTCATCCGGCAGCGAATCGCATTAATATCGTCATCAAAGGCTCGGCTCGAATCAGCGTGCCGCAATGAAAAGGTTATCACACCCCGGCGAGGCACAATCGCGAATGAATTTCAATTCCAGCGGCCTTTCAAAGGGTTTCCAGCCTGCGCACGCGCAGCCCCCAAGACACAGAAAGCCGGCTCTCACACTTGACGCGCGCGCGTACTAATGAAAACCCTTCTCATTCTTCTCAATTATCTGTCCAAACAATCGCGCTCGCGACGAGGGGATACCCGACAAGGCGAGAAAACCCTTTCGGTGCGCGCGCGCGCGAGGTGACACTTTTTAATTGGGCAGATCAAACGCCGATTAGAGCGGGCTTGATGATTGCCCGAACGTGAAAAAGCCGAAACCCGAGACCGACAGATCGGATTCTAAAATCTATATTACGTAGGTAGCGGTATATAGTAGCTCGCGAGGCCATTACGCCTTAATACAATAGCGCAGCGGGTGGTACCCCTCGGGCCAAGAGTGAAATGATAACTGCCAACTAGAGGTAATAAACCTAAAATGCCTAACGGGCCGTGTACTCAGACGAGGGAGACAGTGAGAGAGAGCGAGAGATCCCGTGAGGTGATAGCGCCCGCATCGCGGCATCTGCCTGATCCTTGCTCGCGAGCATCAGTCGCCACATATGCATATTACTCACGCTTATGCATATACGTGTAATGCATGTATATAGGTAGCAAGAGCGCGTCTTACGGAGGGCTGATTTACACCGCCTGCCTGCTATATAGCACCGTCGACGTGAGCGCGCAGAAACGGATGTCAAATTGATGATTGGATTTTCGATTCGAAAGGGGCGAACGCGAGCTTATGGAGATAAAGGTACAGACGTCAGCTGCCTTCACTTTCACGGCTGATGGTGCGTGAAAAACTTAAATACACTAAGTGTTGTACTGCTGAATAACAAACATGTGGTCTTCTTAATTCTTCTTTGTTTATCGAGTTTGCCTGCAGTATATTTTATATTATAAGGTAACTCGAGGTAAGTCGGCCATACATGCACGTAATTTGGCCACACACACACATATTTTTCCAGCTTTACTTTGTGGAAGAATTCGATTAGATGTATTATAAGTAGCTAAAATGTGCTCAATACTTATGGTTTATAAATTATTTCAAAATTTCCCGAATAAATTTGACTTGTTCACAAGAGAATTATTCCCTAACGTTTTGGCTTCGTGAGAATCAATATATCACTTCTACGGTGTCCTCAATTTTTTCCTTCACAGAATATGTACTATATTTTGATGTCTTTGTAATAGATTCTTTCTAAACATGCTGCGGAAACATTCAACGAAATTCCGCCTCAATACCTCTAGATACCTTACATATATTCATTATTACTTCATGATTCTGCTATGGAAATAACATTATAAAAACTATTCGCGAAAAAACTAATACTTTATGTATTTTATTCACGAGCCAATAAAACAGCACATGTAACGTATGATCTGTAAAAAAAATGGATGACTGCAAATGGTAACACATTAATAATTATCATTAACATGAGTTATTCAAGATTATTATTGTGCAATATCGAAATGTTAAAGAAAAATATAGTTCCAAAATAGAATCATTCATTATTTGCCAAAAATGTTTTTATCACCAACGTGAGTATTATGTTACGAGTGAGTGAATAAAGTTTCAAATTAAATTATACAGATGATATTTTTGCTTTGTCGGTTTCTTTTCTTCTCATTTTCTGGCTTTTTCTCTCCTCATCTCAGTTACCTTTATAGTTTTCCTGTTATTCATAAATATTGTAAAATTTGAGCGTACGAAATAATCAGTTTTATCCTCGAAAGAGGAATAATCGAACCGATCTCGATTTGTTCCCTTACATAAAAATCCTATTTGAGAAATATTGTTTTATCGAATATGGAAGCAATCGAATATCGAATTTGCGATAACAAAAGAAGAACAGAGGCGCGCATAGCGCGTCATTTAACGGTAGTGGCAAATTAATTAGCACGCTACGCGTTCATCTTTTTTTTTTTTTTATTCTTTCAATGTCCGAGATCGAGAATCGAGAATTCGCATCGCGAATCGATCGATGTATTATCGAATTATCGAATGCTTAAATTATATTATAGGATAGGAGAACTAGCGTTAATTTGCAAGCTTATACACGTGCGCCACTGTTGTCTCTTATTCACTCCTTTCAAGATTCGAGATAGATTTGATTATTCGAGATTGTTCGAGAATAAAATAGAGTATCGCGAACGCTCAAATTTGAGAAGAAACACATTAAAACTCTAACACTAAAATATAACGCAGCCACTGGTCAATTATTTTTCCCGTGACTTTGAGCAGAAAGAATTACGCCAAATGGAAAGCCTACGCAAATCTCAGTGGCCGAGCATGCGTGCACACACTCTCAAACTCAAGTCTACCCGCGGTACGCGGTACTGCCTGCGCATAGGCACGCGCCAAAATAAATTCGTCAGGTCTGTACTTATCAGATGCTCGATGAAGATAAAGGGCGAACTGCACACGCATACGGGGTAGCCGCGCATAGTCTCGCAGTATTTAGCTCCAAAATTTATTGGGCCGTGTACGTCTGCAAATTCCGCTCCCGAGAGAGTGAAAAAGGGGAAAGGGGGGCAAGAGAGAGAGAGAGAGAGAGAGAGAGAGAGAGAGAACAGCGATGAAAAAATCTCGGATTGTACACTCGCGCGGGTGGTGGAACGCAGCTGGAATGCTTTTAGTGGGGGTTTGTGAGGAGCGCAAATTTATACATCGCTGCGCGCCTGCGTGTATTCAAGGGATGCGTGGGTTTGGTCGGATGGCTCAGTGGACGGGGGGCACTCAAGATTGCAGTGGTTGATTAGTTGCAGCGCTGCTCGTGTCGTTGATAAACGACGTTTTAATTGCACCCGGCTTTTCGTTCTGCATTGAATATACGTCGCAGGGGTGATTTGAAGTTCGGTAAAATTTATTGTTTCCTAGGATGAGGAAGGCTCATTTCTTCGTAGCAAAATTTGAGTGAATATTTCTGAAGCGGAAATGAAATTAGGTTTATAATAGGAGAGAAATAAAAGATTCGTAATAAGTAATATCTCTTGTTTCGCTTAGCACATTATTGAAAAGTGTTTTATTGTTAGTAATAAAACTTGTTTAATAAAAAATTTAGTGAAAAATTCAACATCTATTATACGATAAAAGCTAGTAAAATATTAATTGATTTGAAATATGCTTCGTTTTAATTTTCTAAGAAAATAAATAGGAAATATTTTATTATTTGATATTTGTTATACAATTTGCTTTACAGATGTTCTGAAATGACACAGGGAATCAATAGCAGTAAGGTAAAAATAAACCTTTGCAGGTATGAAGATATTATGCAATCTTGTCCATGAAAATGAATATTTTATACGCGGATAGAATTTTCACAAAAACACTTATGGTAAAATTCGTATTAATTGAGGAAGATCAGACTTTTCTGAAACTTTATACGTGATTTATTTTTCATAATTATTATTGTGGTAGAAAATTTAATATGTGTCACGTGAAATTTGACCGTAGCAGGCTGTAAATTTTCCGTTTCATAAATTTTTCTGTGATATTTAATAATAATTGTAGTGATTTTCGATTTTATCGGAGTTTCGCGGTAATTTTCCTAGACTTCCGTAAACCATCATGAATTAATGAGAAAGCCTGCTGCGAGCATAACTCCTAAATATTAACAATTAGAATCCCAATAGAATCATTTTTATGATAGCTTTTAGTACTCTTTTTGCAAAACGAAGTAAAATATGGTTTAGGAACGAGAATTTCGTAATAATTTTTCTTAAAAGCTTCTATTTATTGTAACATGCAAGCTACTATATTTGAATAATGGCGGGGATCACGCCCTAAATTAGTATAGTAACTATGCATTACGACAAGAGGGCCTCGTAGGAGAGCCCAAATAAATAGTTGGAGATCGGCCGGCCCTCGCTCTTTCTGCTCGTGACCATAACAAAATCATACCGAGATTTAACCGCACTTATATTTGTATTTTTAATTAGTAATAATAGTAATAAACCATTCTCTCTATATTTTACATTATAAATATCATATATCTTTTTATTTAATGCTTTTCCAGTATATTCCCTCATGACTATTATTATAGATATTTATAGAGATACAACAAAATCTCACACTATATAGTAAATAAAATTAATGATAAATATTATAAATTAAATATGAATACTTATCTACTTACTTATTCTTTCAATCGACAAGCCACTTTGCAATTTACTAAAACATTAATCTACAACTAAACTACGTGACGACTTTTTATGTTATCATTAGAAAAAGCAGCTTCTACAGAAGTCATAATAAGTAGACTATTTATCAGATCCTTAGAATTTGAAATGATAAGTATCTTATGATAAGAAACAGAAGAAATAAAAAGTTACGACGAGGAAACTATATCCAAAAATAATCCGCATATACTAAAGTTTATGGATGTAGTTGTATGGTACATTGATCATAGATCAAGAAAATATTATGTAAAGCGGGAAAAATAGATAATATTATCATTAATAAAGTATCAATTAAAAAGACCACCTTTCATTTCTTCCTTGAGAAAAAACTGCGATAGTAAAAGAAGTAGGAATAACACAGGCTAGGGCTGACTTTTTAATTTTACCTTGGAAAGTTCGAAAATAGGAATCTTCTTTGCAAATGGTTTTTCTTTCGTTATTCAGCGATATTTTCAGATTTTCAAAAATATTTTTTCCATTTTTTACTTTCAATACAAGTTTTCCTGATGGCTATTATCTATTCATTAAATATTGGTATCCTTCAACTCTCATGAAATTATATTGAATTTCTGTTTTGCAAATCATGTTCTTTTTTACCGCGTAAGTCTCACATTCATTTTCAATTATAATTTTCATTAAAATTGTAAAAACTTTATTAGTAAGGAAAACTTCGAAGAAAATGTTCTACATTAAGCCAACTACTTTGTCACAAGTTTATTACTAATTTCTGGTAAATTATATTTCTTTCTTCGAGCTGGTGCGATATTGCGGGTCATAAAAATAATTCTAGCGGAAACTAGGTATCATTAGAGGCGTTAAAACGGCCACAGACAATGCGAACACAGCACACTGCATCAATAAAAAGTGATGAGCAAATACTTTTCGCACATATATCCTTTTCACGCGCCAGTGTCCAATTCCATGCCTTCATTCCGCTCCGGAAATGATAATTTTTATGATCCGAATCCGTCACCGCTGTGGGCGCACCGCATGCGCGTCAACGCGTTTCATTTGCCACAATTACATCAAATCGATCCACGCGCATACAAATACACACGCGCGCAGACACGTTTAGCGCCACCCTCATGATTTGTACACCCCGCAAAAGTCGGCCCTGCTCGAAATTCGTGAGAAAATTCGCACCGCGCACTCGTCCTCTCGGGCACAATAAAAGCATGCGACGACCCCCTTATATGTTCGTTTCCTTTCATTGTATCCGTGTTATCGCTCCGGCGTGATCCGATCTTCCGGCGCGAGTGTCCAGCCGCGCTTTGCGACGGAAGGGTCGAGGCGACGAGGCTCGCTATGATTGACAGAGAAAATGCTTTTACCATCGAGGGATGCGATATTGTTGAAAAGCTCGGGGTGTGGAATTGGATGCTCAATGTTTTGATGGCCGCTTGGTAATTCACGTCTGTACGAGTGAGAGGAAAATTGACACGGGAAGAGCGCGAATGATGGATTAATAAACTGAGCATTCTTCTGACACGTGTTGGAGTTAATATTTGATAATTGCGGTGACGCGCGTGAAAAATGTTGAAAGCATTTCTTTTGATGGAGAATTTCCTGCTTACAATTTATTTTGCTTGGAAAAAATATATTTATTATAAGTGTTAATGTAATTTTTAGCTTTATTAATTAAATATTTCTTTTATTTATATGTTATCTCTATAGGAATTTTGTAATTTATGTTAAATATGCTCTGTCAATTCTTTTTAAAAATTTATTCTAAAAAATTAGTGAAAATTCATTTATTGACGACAACAAGTGTAAAAATCGATTTATTCTTTAGTGAGACATTTATTTATTACGCAATGTCAGTTTTATTCCATTGATTCAATAGATGAATATTCACGAAGGTATATTAGAAGAGTTTTTCACTTATCCACATAAGTGCCAGACTTCATAATTAGCCATTATTAAGAACAATGCGCATATATATTCAATCATATTTCAAGTTGTTACCGATTCAAGAAACATTTTCGAAATTTGTGCGTTGTCATTTTTGCGCATATATATTCAATCATATTTCAAGTTGTTACCGATTCAAGAAACATTTTCGAAATTTGTGCGTTGTCATTTTTATTTATGCGTAATAGAGTCTCGAAGCGGCCGCTGAGTTGTCCCCTTGTGGAACCGGCCGCTGAGTTAGCACCTTCTTATTCGAGAACGACGATACGACATATTTTGATTTTAAGCTCGTTAAGGGAGTTCTCTCAATACCCAACTTTTTGTTTGACTTCCTTAATTATTAACAAAAATAATATTGTTACTAAGATCAGTTAAAAGTATTTTGCACACTTCAAAAACATTTTCCAATTTTCCTTTCCGTCTGAAATTAATATTTTAATGAACTTCATAGAGCAGAGTTAATACATTACTTACGATAAAATAAAAATCTCCAAGACCAAGAATATTGCAAGACCTTGGCATAAAAGTCTTGTCAAGACAATATTCTTCCAACCGTTGGTCTTGGTCTTGTCTCGAATTTAGATAGCAACGTATTGTCTCGATATTGTCTTGATTTTAAAGACAAGACCAGACGATCCAAGACTTGTATCGAGTATTGGTGAAGCCCTGAGTCTCAGGACAGACGATTTTCAGCGATTTACGTATTTTTATGCCATTTCGACACTAAACTTTAAACGGCTATAATTTTGTTTTATAAACCTCTTCCTGATATAGTGTCATCTGAATCTTTCTATTTATAAATAATGTCATTACTTCGTTTTATAATGTTGAAATAAACTTTCATAATAAAAACTTTTTGGATAATTGGAAGGCCATTTTTTCGGGAATGAACTATTCTAGTATGTGTGCAACATTCTATTTTTTCGTTTCAAAGACTGGCAATATAATACGAGAAAAAGTGTTTTTATCACTGGTTAGAAACAAACGTATCCAATTTTTAGATATTTCCAATAATATTATTTGGCAAATAATGGATTCGAGTTTCACCAGGGTAAATTAAGATACAAATAGTTATTAGTATTAAAAATATAACTCTTTATACTATAGTTATCACAAATCACATACAGTTGTCTATTATTCCCTAGCAATTATCGTCACTGCACTGTACACTGAAGTTGAACCTCATGAAAAACTTTAACTAATATCAACTTACGAGTCCATCGAATCACTATGTATAATAGCTCAAGTGGCCATCTAACAAAACAATCGGCCATAAAATTGTCCCACCATGTCTGCCAGAGCAAAACAAAGAAGTATATAGAAGTGCAGTATCGAATCGCATGCTAATTAAAAAAAAAGCGAGAGGCGCACGCGCACCAAGAGAAAGAGATGATCATCGGCGCGCGCGTGTGTGGGTCATGAGAAAAACAGAGAGACAGCTGACAGAGTCGTCGGCGGCCTGTAGTCGAGCGGAACCAGTCAGGAGAGCAGCGCGCCGCTAATACGCTCCTGCTTCCTGCCATTAATTATCGTCGGCAGCTCGTAAAGGCGACGTCGAACAATATGCCAATGATTTTCTAGTAGGCACCAAACGCGCGCCGCGCGACGACTCGAGTGCAGGGAGAGTCGCGCGCATTAGTCACAGACCATTTTGCTACCAGGCGTGACGCTAGGCGCGCGCGCACGCGCTTTTTGTGACCGTTAATTCGAATTGTCGCTCGCGCGACCCCTTTATCCCCACTCCGCTCATCTCTCGCTCCCTTTTTTTTCGTTTGCTCGCGGGAAAGAAGGCCTTTCGCGCGTATGTCAACCCTGTGCGCGCTGCTGTAGCTGTCTCCGACGACGTTGCTCCCCCACGGAGTGGATATGTCTGTGTGTCTGTGTGTGCGCGGGCGTTTTAAAACTTAGCATGGCCGCCCGTCAGCCACGTGGCGAGATAGGGGCGACTTTTAATGCTCTCAATCGGCTCTGCCTCGTCGCACTCTGTACACAGTCTGAAAACATTACGTCGAAAAGTATAATAAACCTCGAAACAAAAACTTAAAATCTCATGATGTTTGTCGTATATATAGCAGAGAAAGAAATTTATAATTTGTTTATTCGAAGACAATTTGAGAAGGTGGGATACGCAGTCGAGGATTCATAGCAACGATGACTAATTTGCTATTCTTCGCGGATCTGGATTAATTAGTGCTGTAATATAGTTCGATTTAATATCGTTCGATTGCTTGCTAAACCATATTGTATTAAACGTAATTGTAATACGCAGCCTAATTTCACAAATATTAAAATCAAAATGAAATATAGAGGTCTTTATTATCATTATACTCTCCAAAAGGTATATACCAACAAAAATGTTATTATTGGTTATTGTTGCGTAATACTTTCTATTTTACTAAACGCATAATCCAAAATCCATATAGATGCATTCATGTATTTAAAACTTTTATCAAGTCAATAAAATCGACCTTTTCATCCCGGCTTTGAAGTTTTCTCAACGCAATTCCGATTTCAGGGACATCACAATAAACGCATAAAATGAAAGCGACAGTTCAGGGCGTCGGATAAAGGGAAAGAAGGGCTCGCGATGCGGTCGAGATATGCGTGAGCCTATCTAACGCTGCCCAACGCATTTTGCGTCACACGCGCACGTGGAATTAATGCTCCGCTACGAGCGGCGGCACGTGGCCGGCGCCAGCGCTAACGCATACATCGAGAAGAGATGCTTCGATCGAGAGATGTCAGTCTGACACTTTGACTCCTTTCTTCACTTGCAGAGTCGCGGTGATTCGTGTTCTGCTTTTTTTTATATAGCAACCCCATCGATTGAATGGATGGGCGATGCGCGTAGACGTGGCACGACGTACGGCAAAGGGGCGAATGTAGTATGGCTTGAATTTTGATGGTTTATAATACTCATGAAAATTTAGAAAAATTCAATGTCTCAATCGTTCTAGCCATATTATTAAAGCTTTCGTTTTCATTCGTTTTTTCCTTTTTTTCAACAGTTCCGGTTATAATATTAATTTATACTTCAACAGTTTACTATTAATCAATTAATTGGTTGGAAATTCAAAACAATATAGAATTTAAAAATTCTGCACAAGTCATTTATCATATTCAATCGTTATTTATTAAAGGTAAAAGGCTCTTTACATCACGTGCAGTCACATGCTGAAGGCGCTATCACTTTTTGTCAAGGTGAAGTTGCGTTAACGATAATAAAATATTAATAATATTCATTTAATTCTCATGTATATAGTTATTGAAATTGCATAATAATACGCGAGTCTCGTTACAAAATATATTACAAGTATGTATTAACAAAATAGAATCATTAATGCAAGGGTGTGATCTATTTACATTTCTTTTTGATTTTCTAGCGTCCCTGAAATTATATATGAACAAGAGTTTTTAGAGTCACTATTTATTAAAGTTAACTAATTCTAAAGTTTTGTATAAGGGGTGTTTTTTACTTTATAATTAAATATCAAGATAAAGTAAAAGTAAGAACATGAGTAGCTTATACGTTATTTCACGTGACGAAATTGATAAAGAATAAAAAAAAAGATCAGCAACTTATCAGTAGATGTACATCATTTATAAAAGAGATTTCAATATCTTGTAATTCAGTCTGTTAATATACTTCTTATATGCAGTTTCTATTTTGAAATCCACATTATTTTTTTATTGTATTGACAAAAGTTGTAACACTATGTCAATGGAATTCACATACATTTTCCTGGCTTTATTGTGTTTATTAGTCTACTTATTTTTAATCAAGAACTATAGTTATTGGAAACATCAGAATATACCTTGTGCTCCGAACCCAATTCCAGGTATTGGACATGCTTTACCACTACTTCTTGTTCAAAACAACCTGGCCATGTGGATGGAGAATTTATATAAAAAAATGGGCAAACATAGTATGTATGGTTGTTATTTCATGCAAACGCCAGCATTAGTGATTCGTGATCCAGATTTAGTTAAAAGTGTGCTTCAGACTAATTTTCAGAGCTTTCGTAATAACATGATTACGCTCAATGAAGATTTGGACCCTATCATGTCTAAAAATGCTTTCTTTGCTAGAGATGAAGTTTGGAAAGAATCACGAATAGTATTCGCAAATAATTTTTCTGGTAAAACATTACGGTGTATATTTGACATTACTGTTCAAGTGTGTGAAAAATTTATGAAATTTGTCGACCAACATATTTGTAGTGAAACTGAAGTTGCCGAATTTGAGCTAAGAAACTTATTTCAGAGAATAACTGGAGAACTAGTAGCGAATGCAGCTTTTGGAATTGAAGGTCAAAGTTTTGAGATTACTACTGATCATAAAGCTTTTACAAATATTGCAAAAAAAGTCTTTAATACTACAAAAACAAAAGGCATTGAACAAGCTTTACGTTTCTCTTTTCCAAATTTGGCTGATAAAATTGGTATCAGTTTGATTCCAAAAGACATTGATCGTTATTTTAGAGATTGTATAAAAATGGTTATTACATCACGTATACAAAATTGTGAAATAAAAAATGACTGTCTACAGTTTATGGTAGAACGGATGAATGAAGTTGACGAAGATATGGCTTTAGCGCAAGCTACGTCTATTTTTTTTGATGGATATGAAACGTCAAGTTCTGTATTAAGTTTTATAATTCATCAACTTGCTAAACATCCTCTTATTCAAAGTAAAGCGCGAGAAGAAGTTCATTCTACCTTGAAAAAATTCAATAACCAATTAACCTATGAATCTATAAAACATATGAATTATATAGAACAGATAGTTCACGAAGCTATGCGCGTTAATCCTGCACTCGGAGATATCATAAGAGTTTGTAATGAAAAAATAACATTACGGGGATATGATAATTTATCCTGTAATCTTAATCCAGGAGACATAGTTTTAATATCGGTTAATGGTCTTCACATGGACGACGAGTTTTGGACGAATCCTTTAATTTTTGATCCTGATAGATTCAATACACATAATAAAATTCAAAGAAATAAATACACTTACTTGGGATTTGGAGAAGGCCCAAGGATGTGTATAGGCAAAAGAATGGGAATGATGATTGTGAAAATTGTAACAGCCCTCATACTTCAACATTATTTATTAGAAACTTCACCCAGAACTAAATTACCTTTAAAAATGGATCCTAATACATTTGCTTGGGTAGCTAAAGGTGGCTTGTGGGTTAATTTTAAACCAATTAATAAGCATTATGAATAGAAAATTTACTCAGTTGCTTAATGTTTTAATATTACGCAGTTCTTCAATTCTTTAGAAATGCATGCTATCTAATAAGTAAGTTTAAGTTTGTAAAAATATTTTATTTTAAATATATATTTTATGTAACTATAATAATACAGGTACATTTATTTTTAATCGACCTCTTTCATTATCTACAACATTAAAATAATCGTATTTTTTTTTTTTTTTTTTAAATTCAGTAACTCATAATATAAGACTTCATATCAGTTCTGGTCACCTCTAATTTGCTAACGTTGTTTTAGAATTTTCCAGAAGTATTTGATTAAAATAGATATTCTTTAGTTCTATTTCTGTAGATATCTATTATGCAGTATTGTACACTACAAACATCTCCAAGCCAACGGTAGAAAGTAATAAAATTACAACAAATTGTGTACAAAAATTCATGAGAAATTTTCAATCAACTAAATGCTTAAAAATATTTTAAGAAACCAAATTTTTATTATTATAAGTTATAGTAATCTATTAGATTCATTTTACAAAACTATATTACTTAACCTAAATAATGCATTGTAAATAGATTCATTCATTCATTCAATTAGTATAATTCAGTCAAAGCAGAATGCTTGTTAGATAAAAATATATACAACAAATTTAAATAGTACATTACCTGTAATGGAGAAATTCGAATAGAGAAAAGCAAAAAGTATGAAAAACATGAATTTCCGATATATTTGAGGATGTGCGACGTCATGCGACAATTTTTCTCCCCAATTTCGTTGTGACATCTACAAGACCTCCCCTCCCTCACCCCCCAAATTCCACTTTGACTGGATTGACTAAATTCTTTTTTCTCTCTGCGAAACTATCCGTTTAAAATTGATTAGTTTGTAGTATTTAAACATTGAGAATTTAATAGTAGTAATTGCGATGTCTTAGTGTAAACATACCATATGTAATATCATTTGACTAACAGTCAAGTGACTACTGTCCTTCACACAAATATACCAACTAACTCGATTCTTCTGTTTTTTAAATATATCAAATAATGATTTTTCAAAATTTGTTCCGCCATATCTCGTAACTCTGGAAAGCAGACGATACCAACTATAACACTTTCTTCACCAAGGGCTAATGCTAAACAGGTGGTTAAGTAACCGGATCCACAGCCGATGTCTAATGCGCGTTTTCCATTCCCGAATTTGTCAAGTAAAGCTTCTAGCACTATAGCATGCTGGAAATATATTAATAATAAATCATATCAAAAGGAATAAATCATATTTTCTGAACTATTTCATATTTTGTACTTTTATGTATGTTTACCATGTGCGGTGCACTTATAGTTTGATCATGTGCTGCTAGAACTGGTGCATCGACGTATGCTTTCGTCAAGTCAGTAATAAAATGTTTTCTATCTACAGAACACATCAAGTTAAATATTACGTCAGATTATTTAATCCGACCAGAATCTAAAATTAAATTTTTACGGTTTAATATTTTGATTTAAAATTGAATTAAATCATTAAACTTTACCTTTTAAATATTGTATTAACTCTGTATTGCTAGATCCTTTGAAACGCTCAAATTGAGCCATGATTTCATATAATAAAATAAATGATTATTTTCCTAGATTTTTAACAAAAACTTTGAATTATTGAGCTGTAGACTACAAAAATCAAAATAAAACTGGCGGATTACTCTATCGTTACGCTTGTTTACCTTTTAAACTTTTACACTAAAAAAATAGAACATTAACGATACCGTACACAATTTAGAATATAATAATATCTGGTCTATTTATAAATTCGATGAATTCGATTCAATTACGTTTAATAATTTAATGAGCAGAGCAAGTAATACCAGAGCGGACACCTTTATAAATACAAGTACATGGGTGAGGATAGGTTTTTAGAATTTTTTAATAATATGAAAAATAGTATTACAAGTACATATATTAGAATATTATAATAAATATTATTAACCAATTAAAATTCGCATTTTGTAAACACTGCGCAGTTCACACACGACGCGTATACACACAGTGTCAGTGAACTTTCTCACACCCGAGCCCATGAGCAGCTCTACGCGCGTATATACGCACAGTGCTTGCATGGTAACGAAGCCGCTGCGTGCGCCAAGGGGGAAAGGGGAGAAAAATTAATACACGCATCGTTGTCTTTGATACCAGCTCACAATGCAACGTGAAAAGGAAACCCCGTCTTTGAAGACTTGCGAGCTCACGCAGTCTCCCCGGGTTAACCGTTCGATACTTTGAGTTCCTCGTGCATATCGCGCGCGCACGCACTCGTATGCTAGTACACACGTCTTCATTGTGATGACGCGCTTCTGTGATATTCCCGAGATTAAAGAATAAAGGAAAGACGTAGCTGCAGGGGCTTATGGTGACTCTACTGCGCGAATTTCTGATGTGAAAGCTGTAAAAAGAAATACGAAGAATTGCTTTACATTGCAGAGTAGTGTGCGGAACTCGACAGGCAAAAGTCAACGGTAGCTCGACTTGGCGTAGGTCCCTACTATACCGACATCGTCAATTTTTATTATTTCTTCATTATAGTAGGCATTTCGTTTTAAAAGGAGCTATTTACATATTACTCTCTTCAATCACCTAAGAAATACATGGTTAAAAATTCCAGTTTTTTATAAAATAGATTTATTTTAATTTGAATTTAAAAATGTGTAGGTATTGTCAAATAATTAGTACTTCTCACGAATTTATGACATAACAACCGAAAACAATATTTAAAGTAAGCTTATAATTTAAAATCGTATTTTTTTACCAAAAATTGTTTCAACGCAGACATATACTAACATTTTTTTGAATTTCATTGAAAAAGACATTTTTTTTAAATCTCAAAAATATCGAAAAGCATAAAAATTTGAATTATATAGAAATGATTATAATACTGTTTTATAAAGTTTTCTCATAATAAATGCAAAATTAAATCACAGTTGAAAACTTTTTGAACTGAAAAAATCATGTTCACCCCACGTGGATTGAAATCGTGATTTCTCCACGAGCGGAACTCGGAGGGTACACATCTATAGCGTGACAAAGCCAGTAGGACAAGAAAACAAATTTATCGCTCCGTCTTTTTGCGAACACGATTGTACATCCGCTTCCGGAAAACGAAATCGTCGCCTTTACGGGTATCATTTCGTGCCATTATAAAATCAGCCCTTCGCCTGCCTCCTCCCCCTTTCACCTCCCGAGCGCGACATAATATTTATTGCCGGTTTCCGTTCAATTAGGGGTTGGCTCGACGCGCGCCGCACGCCTCGCCAGAGACATGAGGGGATGTGGATCGTGCACCAGGCTATGCAGAGACAGTCGCATCGATGGACTTTTAAAAATCCATGGGAGTACAAGGAAGTGGGGGGACCGGATGCGGCTTTCAAATTCGGAGCAGCTCACAAGCGAACTATTTTAGAAGGGTCGAACGCTGCTGTTATTTTCTGGACGTTGACATACGCTGATTGTATCGCCAATGTTTATAGGCTTGGATGTGGTTTTCCACAACTACACTCTTTATATAAATGGTGATTCTTTATAAATCAATAAGTAACTACGCGTAATACCTTATTCGTTGAAATTAATTAATTTTTTATTTCAGATGTGAAATAATTTATACGCTTAGTTAATATATTGCTAATTTTATTATATTATTTTTTTCTTATATTAAGGGGGTGTGGTACTCGTGTACTCTGTTTTACCGGCAGAACACGGTTAATTCTATGTTATCAAAATAAATATATCGAATTAC
>UXGD01002850.1:0-23330 GCA_900474315.1 Torymus auratus | reverse complement strand
AGTTGCAATCACCTCATTTGTAGGTCAGAAAATTACTGATGAGAAATATGCATATTAATTTAATTTTAGAGATACGTTACGGACGCAATATGTTAATATTTACGTAATTTTACACAAGTGATTCCCCGATAACTCACAATACCAGTAATAATAAATCTACTTATTAAAACAAACAGTATTTACCTTTTTTCTTTCTTCCTCGTTCAATAAAAGCTACTCTAAAATAACGTAAAACTTGGTACTTTGAGATACACGCTTATAAAAACTATTACCATCTCCAAAACCATAAAAGTCGGTATAACCATCAATCTCACGAAACTTGTAAATCATAAAAAAAGAAAAAATAAAACTATCCATAGGCGCAATTCGAAGTGTAAAGGGACAAAAGAATGAGACCGCCGGCAATACACCACGCGCGAGAGAAGAAAATCAAAGGGCCGCGCGCGAGCTGCTTATAGCACTAGAACACTCCGCGTGTATCCTGAACCATCGTCGTCGTCGCAAGAAGTGCGCTCGCGCGGGGCGTATAGGAAGAAACGCCAGCGGTGCGGGCGGACGGACGGGGGTGGATGGGTGGGCGCAAGTGGGAGTAAAAAGAGAGACGCTGTTAAAAAATCTCGGACGAGAGAGAAAACCAGCCTCTGGCCCTGGTTAACAATGGGTCGAGGCTCACGTGCGCGAGGAATCAAGTGTTCTCTCCCTCTCTCTCACACACGAAAACATACACATGTATATGTACGCGGGCGGGTGCGAGAGAGAAGCGATGTCCCCTCTCGCTCGCTACTACCGGAGGGTGGAGGGCCGCATGCATAATACAATGACCCCGCTAAGTACTATTTTAAAACAATGCTGAAATTGCTTTAGGGGATAAAAATGAACGAGGCGGGTAGCTAGGTGTATTTTTCTCCCTCCTTCTTTGACGTGAGCACCAGCGCGCTCACACACACACACACGTGTATAATATACCGAATCCGCGTCCCTTTCTTCTCCGGCCACGTGTATGTGTAATATACGTACACGCACGCGTACATATATATATACATACAAGCGTCGAGTTTTTCGCCGCACCCCTTTAGCCACGAGCAGCAGCCTCGGCTCGGCCGCCTTCTCCTATATACCCGCGCCCTAAGCCCGCGTGCTCCAGTACAAAGCTAAGCCTTTGAGTCTCCCGGAGTCTCACCGGCGCACAATAAGGCGTCCGACTTCCTTTTTTGCCTCCGCCCGAGCAAGCGCCCGCTTTCTTCCCTCTCTCTACCTTCCTCACTTCTTCTTCTTCTTCTTCTCCTGCTTCTTCCACTTCTTTTGCCCGGTTTTTGTCTCTTTTTTTTTTTTAAATTCACTTTGAGGAACGAACCTCAGGTCCTCTTGTATCCAGCGCTGCACATAATTCGCCGCCGGTCGTAGTCGCGAAATGCTTTTGCAAGAGGCAACGCTCTGTACCTACCTCTGAGGTGCGCGCGTTGCGCAATTTTGTTAAATGTTTCTTAATGTTTGTACGATTTCGTGCATTGTCTTCTGGAGAGAGCGAAGTGCTGGGCAAACCGGCCGCGCGCGCTCCGCCCTTTGTGCACGGAAAAATGCATGTAGGTGTGTAAAACAATGACAGTGTTTTTCCCTAAAATGTTGAGAAAAATTGCTCGATTCAAATTTTCAATTATTTTTAAAATTTTTTAGAAAATGCAAAATAAAGTGCTTTGGATGCAAATTAAAACGCGCCTTTTTTACGAATTCCAGTAAAGTGACTTGCATAATGTTTATTATAATAACGTCATAACCCTCAAGCGACATACGAAAAGTTCTTTCGCTTACTAAACTAATCACAGGCCCGAATCGAATAGAGCTCTTCCTTGGTCCAATACAGGGCGGTAGCAATAATTTTCGCCGGTGAAATTGAATTTCTCGCATAATTGCAAGGGGTTGTTGCGGCTGTAGCTTTCAAGCTTCCTCTCGCTAATAGGCCAGTATCTCAACCGAGCTGCCCGTGTACTGCGGCGCGTACGTATCTACATCGGTTTTTCTATAACTTTGTTTTTTTGTCGCCGGTAATAGTCTGAACGAAAGCCGGCCTGGCCGCGCATTTATGCTCGCGGCGGAGAGAGAAAGAAGCGACATGACTGCACATCGCCTCGATGTGAGCGCGCGGCGCGGCGGTCCCCTTTCAAGCAGACTAATCTGATTTTCCAACTTGATTACAGAGCCCCGGCTCGCGAGCGCGTCCCGTTTAAAGAGAGGTCGAAAAAAACAATTGCCCTCGCGGCCCCGAGCACGAGCACAGGGGCACTTTCAAAGTTTTAATATTAATGGAATCAAACGTGAAACAGGCCTTGTTTCGTCAATTAGCGATCAATCGGTAAACGAATTTCGAGTAGTTGTGTATTATGAAACTTTTTACCGGTCTCGCGGTATTGGTGTGTATCGCGGCGAGGCCGACGCGCACGAGGAAATTACAAAATAAATTATTAACTTCCAGAGAACCGATTAACTTTTCCTTTCTAAAAATTAACTCATTGGGCGCGATAATAAAGCTCCCGTTGCTACGGGTTTATATACACACTTCGAAGCAACTTTCGCGCATGCGAAATATATTCATATGCGCATTATAATATATCGCGCTCTAAATTACTCGAGTCCAAGTGAAATTTCGCGCACTTTAAAAGAATAGAGAGAATAGTATACACTCTCGCGCTCATAAATATCGGGATAATAATTCTCTTAATCCCGATCATTTCAATAATTTCAGCATAAATCGAGGGCGCGCGGGCGCTAAAAAATCACGACGCGGCGCGAATGACTCATTAAGAGCGGCGCTGATTTCCATTTTGCCCTTCTTGGCCGGCGGCGATAAAGCATACTTACGAGCTAATCGATGTGCACTCGGCCAAGTAGCCCCGCGCCGCTCTCCACATAATTTTCTCTCTCACGGGTGCTAAATAAACGAGCGAAAGCCGGCTGCTGCTGCTGCTGCAGCTACTCGCGCATGCATTACGCAGGCCTCACGAGTTTTAGGTCTGCGAAGCCTCGGGCGGCTAAAAGCTGACAGGCAGTCGTCCCCGCGCGCGCGAACGCGAAACCAATAATTGCGTCGTCCCGTGCGCGACGAAACGCGCATAGATTAGAGCGGTCGTTTAATAAGCGTTACGCACACTCGATCGTGTACATATACGTGTTTGTGTGCGTGTATTATATGTATGTTCGGAGTTGGGCGTGTAATTTCTATAGCCGCACTTCCTCGTGTTCTCTCTTCGTCTCGCTCGCTCGCTCCATTCGCCGATAGCACTCGATACTAAGTTACGACGGAGAACGCACTTGCGGTGCTTCTGTACTCTCCGTTACAGCCTTATTCGCCTGCTCCGCCGCAGCCCTCGCTTCACTCTCCGCCGCCGCCCCCGCGTCGAAGATCAAATTGTTTATCAGCGCTCTAGCGCGACATTGTATAGCCGAGACTCTCTCGAGCCCTTTATTGTCTGTACTGCTGCTCGTCTCGGTGAAAATAAATCTACGCGCGCGGATTGATGACTATACCGATACCGGAGAATATAGATACACGGAGGTAGACTGAATTATTGAGTGGTATCTGGGGGAAGGAGGAGAAAAATAAGGACATAGCGTGTGTTGAGACGGTTAATAATTGAGCTTGTAATCTGGAGTCGATGTTAATAGTATATGCAGATTGCGAGTTATTTGAAGAGGAGACGCGACGTATCGGGACAGATTCTGTGGTTACTGTGCGCTTTTTTCTCTATGACAGGTGTACAAGAGGGACTATGTTTAGCGGGGATCAAATTGATTGAGACGAGTATTGTTTTAGGCTAAGACTATATTTACGCACCGGATGATGTGTATTGATTGTTGAATCGGGAGTCGAAGTTTAGGCCATGGTAATGTTGATAGGTTTCGGAAAAGAAAGTCAAATAATGTGTATGTTGTAAACTACGTGGCAGTAAAGTTATTAGAGTTTCGTATATAATTGGCGGTAAAGTTCTTATCGATGGAATACCAAGTTTATTCCAAGCTATTTCTAATATTCACCGCCACGTAAACGACTTAATATACACTAATAGGAACTGTAGGAAGTCTTACCAGGAATTAAGTTAATTATTCAAAAATAATGTTTCAAATGACTTTGAATAATAATTATTTCACGTAATAAAGTTAGAGTTACTACAATCAATATGAGTATAACGTAATGCAATAAGACGCCGACCCTTCACATATACTAGAGGCAATTCACTCTGCAAAGATCTCACGTGATTATATATATATATATATATATATTATCGATTGATTGGCTCATTTCATAACTTATAAAGTAAAGCAATGCAACCGCCTTGATTAGCTACGGTAATTCATGAAAATAGAAAACTCGCTTAAGACAGGCATCTGTATAGACCATTTGGATACGATAATAGAGTCGTCGCTGGAAGTAGCGAGTTTCTAATAATCAATTGTAAATGAAACGCGCATAATAGAAACGGATACGCGCGGGATACGACGACGCAATATGCAGCCGGTATATTCGAATATTGAATGCATGCGGGCGCTCGCAATAATAACACGGGGAACAACAACAATAATAGTAATTATAATTACGGACGCGCGTGCGCGAAACGATCGAAATTCGCGATGCGTCGTCGTCTCCCTCTCTGTTCCTCTCCTAATCGCTGATTACTATTCATTGCATCGGAAGCCGGGAAATATTTCGCTGCGGGGTGATTTGTCGGCCACTGGCGGCGAAATATCCATCAAGGCCCGTCTCTCTCTCTCTCTCTGTCTCTCTCTCTCATCCCCCTTTCTGTGTCGCACTCTAGTTTGCGTGATGCATCCCGGCGACCGCGACCTCGTCTCCCCCCCACCCTCTCTCTCGAGCGGATACATACATAGCCATACACACACACGTACTATCGTGGCTGTAGTATAAGACTGTGGGTTATCGTTGTGAAAGGTTTAGGCGCTTTTGGTTTCCATTATTTTTCACAAATTTTCAGAATATTATATACATAGCGTGGTTTTGAATTTCATTTGGAAAAACATTATATTTGCCATGTTTTAGAAATATACGAATGGTATGCTTTATGTTCGACGTAACAATGAGAAACATGCGTAAAAAGATTCATCTATAGATAATTGGATGCGCGTTTTGTATGGAATCAGATTTTTACCATAGTCTCTCTCCTGTCATATTTTGTCAGACATCAATCGGGGCTCGTTTTACAAGCTCACATTTCAATAGGCGCGGGACTTTATTTATGTGAAAGATTTAATTAATTATTTTTCTGAACAAATCCAAACAAGCGATAATAAAGGATGAATGGGCTTCTTTTGATAATGAAATAAAAAGTGGCCGGAATAAAAGAAGTTATACCCGCGGTTCGAAATGTGAAAGATAAAGTTGTTAATGTTAATACAATTCGGGGCGCTTTCAATGGGCGTTTTATTGAAAGCGCTCAAAATGCATATGCGCAAGTGGGTAATTGGACCGTGGCTATTCAGGTGTGGTACTCATGACTCCAAATACTATTCATTACGTTCCTCTCCCTCGCTCTCTCATTCTAGTTGATGATTTTCTTTTTGGGCAGTTTTCACGAAAGCTGCCGCGTCCCGATATTAACTTTTCAGGCCTTTTAGTTTATTTTTACACGGCTCGCGCGCGCGCGCATCGGCTTTTGCAATTTCATTGCTATATTGATCTTTGCCACGAGCGCGCGCCTACCATACACACGAAATAAAATCTGTCGGGTTAACCTACCTATGTTAATTGTATCCTGGCCATTCGTATGTATACGCGCAAAGCGATTTACTTGCAGCGATAATTTGCTCTGTACCGTAATCACGTGTTTCAATATGTTTACATTTAATCTTATTTATTAACACGGTGCAGGTGTATAACTTTACATCCACAACTACATTATTTTTTCATACAATATATCGTATAACTTTTCGCGAACCGTAAATTGTTTTGAAAAATAAAAACGAGCTTCGTAAATATAATTATTGTTCTTGCTATACGCCATTACAATAATATGCAGCATTCACCTGAACCAAGCGCAAAAGATATTATCAAAGGTCATCCAAACTCATATACACGAAACGCTATACCCGACTTTGTCCAAAAGTTGGCCAACCCAACGACGTCGACCCAGAGAGCCAGTCGCAGATGTGCTCTTTCAGCCACACATATAGGTATATATAGCACGCGGATAAAAACGGTCCACGGCCACGTGACTCCACAGCTCTCTCACATCTCGCTGGGCGGGTGGGCGCTCAAAAGCCCGTGCGCGCGTATCCGTGAATTGGCACCCTTAGTCCGCTCTCGCGCGCGGGCGCTCGCGGCCGTAGCCCGCAGCCTGTAGTCACGTAATTAGGTGATTAAAATTAGATCTCGCATCAGCCAGAAACTCAATTAGCAATTAAACGTGGCATTTTCTCTAATTACGATACGTTCTCACTAATTACAGTAGCTAACCTACCCGTCGCCTGCTGCTGCCGCCGCCGCCGCTACCACCGCGCTGCAACGCGGCACATCGCCGCCGGCAGCGCTCTCTCCAACTCCTCTCCACACACTCTCTCCCTTTCTATCTCCTTCTCTCGCTTCCTGCTAGGTACACATATACATGTGTAACGAGCTGCAGTGCACTGACGTCGACGACGACGACTACGCCACTCGGGGAAACGAAGCGCATCCGACTCCCAGAGCGAAGGAGCGCGAGCGCAGTCGATTCTCCGCGCCGCGGCGAAAGTATCGATAGCAATTGCCCTCTCCGCCGGATGTACTTGTGAGCTCGTCTCTCGAATTACACCGCGGGGGGGAGAGAGCGACGCGACTTTCGGCCCGCTCTCTCTCCGAGGTTCGACGTTCACTCCCGCTCCCTCCTCCTGCGCACACCTGTGATTGTACACGCTTGCTGCACTGCTATACTGCGGTAGCAACCGGGCTCTTAACACGTCGCTTCAGTGCGCGCGTATTTTCTTACACTCCGAGCGTCAATCTGATTTAGTCGAAGGGTGCGCTTTGTTGTACTATGTACAACATAGGGTATATCGACGTTTTTATTTTCAAGGGGTTACATTGTATTTCGTATCTTATTTAACGCGGGAAGGGGATCGAATTCACAGGAAAAAGTGACGTTAGAATATTATTTGAATGTTGAGTTTTCGTTTAATTAAAATTGTCAATTTTATAAAAATTATCATTCTCGGTAATTTAATATTTAATTAAGAATTGCCGAGATACAACCATACAAATGCGTAAAATTGATTAAATTTTATTTTTTTTTTACCAAATTAATTTTTGGACCAGTGAAATTTCAATGCAATTTCAGATTATTCTATATTTAACTTTTATAATATGATCAGAGAAATAATGAATATTCCCTGTATCTTGTTGTGCTTCCACATTAAACAATTGGTTTACGCACCAATAAAATGATACATGAAAAACGATTAGCAAAATAAACATTACACGTATACCTATGGAAATCGTTTGAACGTTAAACAATTGAAAAATCACGTATCCAAAGTCATTGAAAGGGGCGCGGAAATTCCGATCATTATATTAATGAAATATTGCGATGACGCTCCCGGGCCGATGCATGAAATTAAAATTACCGTCATTCAGCCGGACTGTATAAAACAATCCCGATGTACCTACCGTTCAATTTTCCCGCGCGTTACGGCCAGAGGCCGCGGCGTGTGTAATTTAATAAACTTACGGCCCGCAAATTACTATAATCGATTCGCTCTCGGCGTAATCTCTTCTATCCGCTGTTTTCTTGGATTAGCATAATATTGTAAGGTATGCTTCCACATTCCCCTCTCTTCGCGCATCCAGCTACCGAATTTCAGTTAAGCTATAAATTTTGCGCCCGGTATACATAAAGAGCTCCTTCTTCGTCCCCGTCTTTCTCTCCTTCTTGTATACTCATGTAAGCGAGAGGGAGATGGAATATTTGCACGGCGTGGATTTTACGCGCTGGTATGCAATTTATTACCAATGATGCGGTTCCTGGCGAGGAGGAGCGAAAATAATGACGCGATTCTACTTTGTAATTTTCATACATTACAATAATTAATTTTGTAAATATTTCGGCATTATAAAGTATGAATATTAATAATGCAAAAGTATGGCAAATATTTAGCTTCAAATTCCTTAAAATATTAAAAAGCCGTAAAATTTATTCTTTTTGTAAATATTCATAGTATTCTGCCTTCCATACCTATATAAGATTATTAATTGCTAATAAAAGGCAATAATAGTATTCAACGTTCTCATCTACTGTAATTAAGTTTTTATCTGAAATATTACAGCCCTACAGTTTTACGTTACACGGGGGCCATACATTATGCAATAATCCACAACCCGATAAAGCCTGACTAGACGCTAACCAACTTACGCCGCGCAAAATATAATTCCAAATTGATCAATATTTTTTTAATAATCGAGCAATTAGAAAAAAATGTTATAATTACAGGATTAATATTCATAGTGCTTTCATCAAAACGCATTAGAGTCTTCGAGAAGGCAATTAAAGCCTTTATTTAACACGCTCCTTTACATATTTAAAGAAGCTGAAAGAATTATACTTAAATTGCTGAAGTTTCAGCGAAAATTGGTAGCTCGCTCGCTCGTTCTCTTTCTCTCTCGCTCTCGGCCGGTACACTTCTCGTTGCAATATATTCAACGTATATAGAAAGTCAATTCTAGGGTCCTCCAGATATACCAGCGACTCATCTCTTATGCGGCGTGCAGCCGACGTGCTTCGGTCTTGTGGAACCGTGCCGATGTATCCACCTACGATATAGATTTCCTTTTTTTGTCATTGTCGCCGTCGACGCGCCAAAGAGAGGAGCATTACGTAACCGTATACGCCGGAAATGCGCGCACGCGGTTTGCCGCACGATCTCACGCCGATGCTATATACACTCAAGTGAGTGTGTGTGTGTCTGAGAGCGTGCATATGCCAGGCGCTCGCACACAGCAGCGCGGCGTATACATGCGCGCATCAATTATTTTCCGCGCCTGCCCGTAAATTATCCTCTCTAGCCGTAAATAGCGCAATCAGTAATTATATTGCATTATAGGGGGACGGGATTAAATTTATGTCGTCCGACTTGATTCTTCTTACGTCTCTTTTCCTGATTAAGCATTGATGACGGTTAATCTTATAGAGATTTAAGAATATGACTAGAAAGACAGAGAGAGAGAGAGAGAGAGAGCGAGATACACTATCTTTCTTTCCCTTACCCCTCTCGGTATCTGATAAAATCTATTTTCCATCGATTGAAAATATCGTATGGGAATGCTATACCTTCTTTTAATTAAAGCCCGCTCGCGCGCGTTAATGTTTAAAACTTTCATTTGTGCAAATTTCTTGAGAGTTTCATCGGTTTATCGATTGCTAAACAAGCAAAAATAATACTCGCGCAAGGAATTTCTGCATTTCAAACAGAGATCGGCATTACTCTCCCGCCAAATTTTCTCAAATACTCATTGTCAGTAAATATTTGATGGAATGAAATAATTTTGATTAATCAACATACGTTTCTCATAAAAACTGGGTCTTTAGAAGTGTTTTGAAAACATATTCCAAAAATTTATTCATCGAATATTTTTTTCGAATAAATGATTATTCAACAGATAATTTTTCAAAAATTTGTTGTGTTGATTAATCAAAATTATTTCATTGCATCAAATATTTACTTGAATAAGTATTGGGAAAAAATTTGTCGATCTCGGATTTCAAATAATTTGCGCGCGCTGTATATACATAGTTTATTAAAAACGAAAGAAATTAGCGCATACTGGCAGCGAATATAAAGCTCCTGATTTATCAAATCACCTCTGCATTCCATTCTTACTTACTTTGGATCTACTTTATTAAAGTTAAAATAACACTTATTTTAGTTTCATTAAACTTATTTTAACATTTCCCATTGTTGAATTTTCATTGAAATAATTTGTATCTAAATTAGCCTCTCATCGAACCCTTCCATATTACCTATAAATCATCAAAAACACGAATTTAAAATTCACGAAAACATAAAAAAAATGTTGAAACAAATTACAACAATCTTACCGTTATCCGAAACACATACACACACGATCAAAAGTACAGCTAGCCCACGTCAAATTAGCAAGGACACTTTGTTCATCAGCGTAGTGTCACGCGTCGGAAAAAGGCCCTGCGGGGAAATTTCGCTGCGGCGATGAGCGCGCGCATCATCATCCGCGAAAACACAGGGCAGCAGCTGCAGCAGCGCGAGCGAGCGAGCAGCACAGTATATACGCGACGAGGACAATTGGGTCAGCATAAAGAGCCAACGCCGCCGCTCTGACTAGCCTCGATGTGCGGGGCGATGATGGCTGATGTCCGCGCACACACGACGGCTAATCGCTCAAAGTACCGAGAGAGAGAGAGAGAGAGAGACAGAGAGAGAGCACGGACCTCTTTGCTGTACGCGCGAGTCACGTAATTAAACGCGATATTTAGGCTTAGGATGTAATTACAGTTCATTAGGGGCGGACAGTCGCGCACACGAGCAAGAGAGTGAGAGAGCGAGGGAGAACAACAAACTCGTGCGTGTATAGGTACAGAGAGAACGGCGACTCCGCCGCCTCTGCCTTCCTGTTTAGCGTAAGCTAATGTCGGGGAGAGAGAGAGGGCCAAATTATGCCTCCATTAGCCAAGTTGAAATAAAGTTAGCGATCAATAGCGACGCCCGAGTGCGCGCGACATGGCCTTCCCCGCTTTATATCTCGATGCTCGCGCGCGTCTGACCCTTCGTGTATGTGCGGTATAATACGTCAGAACCTTTGTGTATATGTATAGCCCGAGCGGAGACTCGATTTCGTATAGAGTGTATAAATAAATGGATCTCCGTATATTATAACTGGGGTAAATGGTGATATACTTACTTTTAACTTTTTCGAGTTTTTTCTGGATCGTTCAGTTGTATCTAGTGTTTTTATCAATGGCAGAGGATTTGGAAACAGTCGTAAGAGTATAATACATTTTTTTTTACTTACATATTTTTATTGTGATTTGTCGCCATTACTTTGGTTTTTTTTTATTTCAACTAGGAGTACATCATTGGTATTTAAAGAACTTTTCATTATTGAAATTTTATAAATAAATAGCATAGAATCGAGGAAATTAAATTATAATGACTTGTCGATCATTTTGCAAATGTCACTGTTAAACAGCAGATAACAACAAATTTTCTCAGAATTTAGAAAATCATCTTACGCAAAATCAATATGTCGACGCGAAATTTAACCATATTTTATTACTGATTATTATTTTCGATGGCACATATATGCTTTAACTCAATATTAAAATAAATCAATTTATTGAAAACGTATAACATTAGACAATTAACGCATTTAATAAATTTTCAAGCGCTCCGGAATATTTGAACCATTATTTTTGAACATTTTACCAAACCATTTACGTATAGTACATAACTTACGTATCTATTTGCGAATAAGTTATGGTAGAGCATATTTTTATTTATAATGTATCCATCATTAAAGGCATTATCTGCCTTGTGTGTATAAGTGTAAGATAATTCTATGATCGCTTAACTCACTACACAGCACTTGCGAGTATATAACTGCTGGCAAAAAACGAGAGAAGAAGCTGCGACCGCTCAGCGATAAAATCGCGCACACGGCAGCGGCAATAATAACGATGTCTTAATATCTGAAATTGCCCATAACTCGCGCACCGCGTGTCACTCTCATTATCGTCCGCATTATAAAATCTCGTGGAATGCACGCACCCAACGACAATATATGCGAGTACACGAGTCTCTCTCTCGCGCGGGGCATAAATAAATTTCGCAGGAGGTGCGACATAATCTAGGAAGTTGAGGCCTCGCTAAATTGCCAGCGCGCCGCGAAACCCGTATAATATAAGAAGCGCGCGCGCATTTAAAGCAGCTGCGCGCGAGCGGGAGAGCGGTAATCGCGCCGATTAAAACATCCTTAAGCGAGCGCACGCACGCGCAATAGCCCCCGGCGGGTATATAACGACTCGCGGGGAACTTCTTCGTGGCTAGCCTCTCCGATAATGATATGGAGTGCCAGAGAGGGAAGGGTTTGAGTGTAATGCGTGATGGAGCTCGGGCGAGTGTGTATATGTATGGAATAACGCGAGCTTCGAGATAAATTAGCCGCGGCAACCTTCGAGGCTCGGCGCCACGCGTGTAAACGTTAATGCGACTTAAAACTAACACGAGGATAGTACGAGCATATGTGATGCTGATGTTCGTATAGTGTTTAGCAGCGTGCTTACCGCGTCAACGAGTTTTTAAGGGAGGAAAACTCGCGGTCTATGCGGCTACTTATGGTTTGAATGATCACCGTAGTCTGAATCTTTATGAACGTGCATTAATTTCAGCGATAACTTTGAAAAATCTATATTACCAATGTAAAATTTTTAATTATTCGCTGCTTATCGGGATACATATTTATTATTGTATTTTTTTCAGTCTCGCAAATAAAGATTTAAAGGAAAGATATAATATGATTATATAATTACAAAAATTATTTCGAAATTTCAGTTTATAAATACAATTTTTATGCGTTATTATACGAGTTTTAATTCTATCGACTATTGGTGATATTTATCACAGAATATTATACAGTCCATTAATTAAAACAGCAAAGAATAACTGTATTTTCCGCTTAATGAAATTTTCTGGAAAATTTTGAGTTTTAAATTGCATTATCCGGCATCGAGGAAGGGTATACAATACGTCTGGAATATGTATTATTCCCGAATAATGCAATTGTGAAACTAAACATATTTACAGAGAAATTTTTATTAGTCCACGTAGCCCCGTACCTATAATATTAGATAAAAGACAAGAGCGCGAGTCGCAATTCCGATAGACTGCAAATTACATTATCGAAGCTACTGAAGTTGATAACGATATTCTCCGACGGACTCGCGCTCGCGGATATTGAGAATCGGTAATAAAAGCGAGAGATTTTGCATTTTCCCTTCGACAAGAGACGCGCATGTAAATTAATTTTCGAATTAAACACACGACTAAAACTTGGAACTCTCTGTGTGTGCTTGCGCGCGGACGGCAGCCAAACATAATTAAAAGAGGTCGCGAAAGGAGAGGGTATATAGCGATGGCGGCACGCTCCTCGCGGTATGACGATGATTAATAACCGCGCATTACTTTGGCGCTATGGCATAAATAAAAAGTGCTCGCGCGGCAGCACTGCTCTTCTCTGCAAATAAATTATTTACAAAAAAATATAATCATATATCAAAGCGAGCGTCGCCGTGTCCGAACCGAACAGTCGATTGCCAATCGATCAGATCGAGTCTCGCCCGCGCGCGCGTTATATATACCGCCCCCCTACCACATCGCCGCGGGTGTCCCGAGAGCAACCCCTTCCCTACACGCTTTTTTCTCTCTCCCTCTTTCTCTCCTACAGCGCTCACTACTACGTCATATCATATCGCGACGAAATGCCTTGCCACGATAAATCACGATTATTTGACCGAAGCTTTGCGCCGCTGGCAGTATATTTTACTTACGTAGTCACACGCGCGCACACACTCTCCCTCTCTCTCTCTCTCTCTCTCTCCCTCTCCCGGATCACACGCCGAGGCTTCGGCTTTTTTCCGCGAGCCAGAGCGGGGGGTATTACATTTTTAAATGGTTTTGTACGTTTTGAATAGCAATGGGGGGTGCCCGCGAGAAATGCACACGGCGGGCCTAGAGAGAGCGCCATCTTTCACGGCGAGCGAAGCTGCGGGCGCGCGAGAACCGAATGAGAGGGCTGGCGTGGCAAAGGGGTTGGAGGAGGAGAGAGGTAGAGAGAGAGAGAGAAAAGGAGGAAGAGGGAGAGAGCCGGCCGTTGTGTCAGACGGGCGCCAGCCTCATTTGCGGAGCTTTCGCTGGAACTTTGCGGCCAAGAATTATAATTAAGATCCACCGGCTCCTTCACTCTCTCTCTCTCTCTCTCCCCTCCCTGACTCTTCTTGTCTCGTCGTCGCATTACCTCGTCCCACCCCCTCCTGCCGCTTGATATTACATTCCATTCCGCGGTGGATCAATCCTCTAATGGCCGGAAGTTTAATTTGTGCCGGGGCTACAAAATAACAGTGATAATTATTATACTTCGTCGTATCGCCGCGCTATAACAATAGGGGAGCGGCAGAGAAAGAGAGCAAGAGAATGGGAATTAAGGCGAGCCATGGATGGATAAAGAAGTATCTTTTAGCTGAGGGAGAGAGAGAGGGGGGATTCCACCCGCAAGTTCGAACCGATTCTTGCCGATGCGCGCTTATGCCCGGGCGAAACTAAGACTTATAATTAACGAGCTGAAAGGAATAAACTCGCTGCCGCTGTGCCGACGATGTTAATGCGCGGAATAGCGAGTTTAACGATGAATATCCTGTTGCCTCGTTAACATTTCAAATTTTTCTCGCCGCAGCCACCGCTTCAGCTTCCTTCCTTTTTCCCCCCGATTATCGGACGATGTCGAGGAAAAGCTCGAACTTCATAATAAGACGATTTTTTTTGCGCCTCCTTTTTTCGGGGGAACTTGAAGTTTACGGCGGATACGGCGTACGCGCGGTGCTTTTTGCGCAAGTGGTGGCGGGCGCGCGTGCGAGTGGAAATTACTGTAATTGTGCGCGAGGTGGTAAAAATCATTGGAATGGACCTAAATATAAGTCAATAAATATGCATGAACGAACACTTTTGTCCCGTAGAAAAAACTGGTCCTTTTAAAATAATAAGAATAGTATTAATGTTAATTACATATGTGCGAGCCGAGTTAAATAGGTTAAGCAGAATTGCATAACTCGAAGCCTGATCGGTATAATATAAGCATTTCGTTTCTACTACTTTTTTGCTCATCTTGTGCACGCGGTAAAGAAGTGATAAAGAAACAATAGCGTAATTTTATTTTTATCATCAGTGGCCGAGGCAATTCATATGCAAATTGCGATTATACCCCTTGCGCATGAATATCTTTGATCATAATTTTCTCATTTTGCAATAATGAGTTGTAATTTCCTCGTCGGTGATACTTTTTTTACAAATATTTTTACACTGTATCTTCTCGGATCAATTAAGTAATAAGCGTAAAAATAAACAACTATAACACACACGAGAGGAGAATTGGTCTGCAGCACTAAGTGGTTTATAGTATAATCATTTTTAATCGAATAAATTGCTTCTAGAATAAATGCAAACAAACATTGCTGCCCCTCGCAAATTTAGTGAAATTCGCGTTAATCCTCGTATGGATTTTTCGCGTAATAACTGAGTATTTCGCAGCCGAAGCTTTTCACGTGTACCATATCACCGATTTAACTAGAAAATTTTTTGTAAGTTCCTGACATAGACGGAAATTATTCTACCAATTTTAGACTGCTCTGAAAAATTTCGTAGCGCACACGCCATCAGTTATATATTATTTCGCGTTAGCCGGAACTTTTCTTCTTTTATTCCGTCAAAAATATATCTCCCGTGACGAAATAAAATCATCTAGTTCGTTAAAAAAATTATTGCATGAACGATTTTTATTACGCATATCTAACATATGTACATTTTGTTCTCTATACCTTTGGTACTTTATTATCGAGAGCTATTATTCTAATTCCATTTTCATTTTCTTTCATTCTTTCGAGGAAACATACCGAACAACACGAAAATTGCACGGGGCGCATGCAAATGCGCATGCAAATATAGAAAATGAGTTACAAAGGTGGGGAAAAAAAGAGTGCGAATTTCTCCATCTGGGTTACAAAAAATTTTTCAAAAGTCCGAAAATTGACGGTGTAACTTTGAACACCGCGGCACTCGTTCACTCGCAGCCTTAAAAAAAAATTTCCGCCTAAAACCGGACTGATATACGCGAGTGCCTGCAACGCTCGACTGGACCGCGTGCGGAATTACTCGACTGTTAATTCGAAAAGTAACGCAGTTTTGATTTTACGAGTCAGAGAAATTAGCAGCATCGACGCCAGACCCAAACGCTGCACTCCCTCATCTATCGCAAAGAAACTATGGGTGTCGAACTCGCGCACCAACAGCACAGCACCTACCTTGGCCGAGATTATTTATGCAACGCGTTATTACATAATACACTCATCTTGCGTTGCGTGCAGGCGCCCATCGTCGGCGCTCATCCGTGCGTTCAGATATACCCACATTTTTGCGTGCGCGAGGCATATAGGTTCGCGAGCACACATGTATATATATCGGGGCCGCCCATATGAAGCCGTTATCTGCACCGATTCAGCAATATTTTTACATTTACTGGTGGCCGCCACCGCCCCCCTCCTTCCTCTCCGCGCGCCCTAATCTAATATTGGCAGCCTAACGAACGCATATGAATACAATGCCGCGGCGGCGGACGCGCGGGCTTATATACCAGCCTCGATTACGATGTAGGATCCAGAATTCGATCTACAATTTGCAAAGACTTTTCCTCGACCCCCTTTTTTACGAGCTCTGTATATACGCGCGTTCGCTCGCTGTGGGGTGAATTTAGCCCCCCGCGAAATCACACAGAAATGAAAGCCCCCGCGTTCTTTTATTCGGGAAGCTGAGGGGGTAAATAGTGAGTGATGATAGGAAAAAGCGAAGTAGTATTTTCAAATTTTTTTTTTTCGGAGGATGAAAAAATTTACGACAGACGCGCGCGTATCAGTTTTTGCAAAATGGCCCGCGCGTATTTTTGCATTAAAATTTTATATTTAATGGTTATATAGGATAAAAAGTCGTTATATCGCGATTCTTTTTATAGCCGACCTATCAAGCGTTAATTTTAAGATTATGGTTTAGTAGAAAAAATTTGTATTGTTATACGTTGGCGTATAGGGCAAAAAATATATTCTCGTATCAAAGTTAATAATTGATCGTATAAGGTAGGTTGAAAATCACGGTGAATATGTAACGCACATGTAAGCCCAATCAAATTAATTTTTCGCCTGTATCTGTGGATCAATTATTAAAATGTAACCTGCCACTCAACGACTCGAAAAACTCGTGCGTTCACTTCATCAGAGAGAGAAAGAGAGAGAGAGAGAGAGGGAGAGAGAGAGAGAGTGCATGTCCACGAGACCTGGTTAATTTGCAGTCTGAAGTTTTGCCGATATCCAAGCCGCCGTACTGATTTCGAATTGGAGATTGCACAACATCGGAGCCTAAGAACGTGAATAATCTAGTCAATGGGGAGAGAGAGAGAGAGAAAAAAGAAGCTGAAATTCCGATCGTTGTACATTGGCGCGGAAGGGCGTTAAGCACCGCAGTAATATGAAAACTCGAATGGAGCGTCTGCCAAGTGATGCGCGACAATTGCAAAAATAATTACTGATATCGAGCGGCTATTGATTACTCCTGACAGATTTAACTATAATAATGGAACTTTTCGCGGTTCACGTACCGCACGAGCAGTGCTGCGCTCTCTGCGACTGTATGTACAAGTTGTTGAATCGAGGATTCGCGCGCAGTTGAACCCTCGAGTGCTCCTGAGTCACCTTGGACTGCGAATCACGGGGGGCTCCTTTCCATCTCCATGAAAATTGAACACGTTACTTTTATTATTATTATTTCAGCTAACTTTGGCACTTTAAAGTGCAGCCATCATTAACGAAACTCGAACAATAGCGAGAAAAATTCAAAAACTCAAATTAGAATACAAATGCGAAATATTTGAATCGAACCTAATATTCCCAGTCACGAAATCGAAAGATTTACGAGGACCACCGAATGGATCCGTCAAAAAGGACGAGCCATAAATAAATGATTTTGAATCATAACGCAACGGCAGAGGCGGCGGCGCTTGTGTCTCATGCGGCAAAGAACCCCGAGCGTACCGCGCACCGCATCGCACCCTAGGTCGGAGGGTACGACGCGCGCGCCCTTGTATAATTCCACCCTTACAATTATCCCGGGCATTAAAAACACGATGTTAATTTCCCCCCGCGCGCGCGCTTGCGTCGGCTGAGACTCGAGAGCGCTATATACCGCGCTGCACCCCTTCGAATCAATCGATCAGTAATTCCGCGCAGGCGGAGCTCTACTACGTCGCCTCGCCTAATCGAACTCGCAGAATGTTCCTCGTGATTCTATATACTTGGCCGGCCGGGCGTGTATACTAGACAGTACAGCAGCAGCAGCAGCGGCGGCGTCCAGGCAAATTGCATACCGCTCGGTCAAATCATCCGAATTTAATTAAACAATGCGGACGAGTACAGGAGACCCGCGGAGCAGAGGCGTGTAAGGCGGATCGGGGTTCGATGATGCTGTAATAGGAGTTTTCTTGCATAAACCGCTGCGTCATGGTTGAAAAAAGTTTTATGATTAGTAAAAAAAATACCGTATATGATCTTCTGCACTTCTCTTAGCAAGCAATCCTCTAAGAAATATGAATATGAGATATTATTTATTCATTATTCCCAACGATTCCTCGTATTTTTCTCCCACTCATTTCAGAAACTTGCCCTGAAAATACCTACCGCAAATACGCGGAGCCATTGTCTTCGGCCCCCAAATCTTTGGGCAAACAATCTTCTTCATAGCAATAAAATCACACCGCAGCAGGCAAATCCCAAAGTAGTACAACCGCTCCGTAGTCTTTCGCCTTGACCGACGAGGCTCTCTCTCATTGAATCGGCTCGCACGTACTTACCCACACACGTACAGTGGCGCACACACGTATATATAATATACGCTCGCTAAGTGCAGAGCAAGTGAGTGAGAGAGCGAGCATCAGCCCCTGCGCGCTTCAGTTCTGTGCGTGCCCAAGTGGTCCGGACGCATTATACAGACGTATACGTATATAAAGCGAGCAGGGCGCCCGGTGGGGTGGTATAATTAGGGACTCGAAGGGGTGGCCGCCGCGTCATTGCGGGGACGGAGAGAGACGGAGAAATAAGTAGGGGGAGAGAGGCCACTAGAAGAGGCTGACAGATGTGGGAGCATTGTTTTACGGCGAACGAAGCCTCGCTGTGGGGCGCTCATATATATATAGATATATATATATATATATGTATATATGTATAATGCACGTGAGCGTGCTGTGATTTAAAATGGGGTCCGCGATTTTCGTCGAAACCATCATCCTCGGCAATGAGCACCGAGTCGGCGCCGATTCGCGAGCACGTTCGACCGATAACCCGCGCGCGCTCGTTCGCTTTGTTATATACCCGCGTTCTCCCTCTCCTTCTTGCCTTCTCTTTGTCGTTCTTTTCTCCTACTCTCGCTCGTTCTCGCGCTCTTCATCCTTGTTATTCTTATAATGTTCTTTGTTGCTGCTGCTGCTGCTTCGTGCGCTTTATTAATTCCCCCGCGCGCCGGCTCGGCTACTGTACGCCACATCAATCATTATACGGAGACACTTCTGCAAATCGACTTCGATCTTCGTTCTGCTTAGCCATTATATACGTGAAATTAATGCGCTGCCCTCGTTACAATCATCATTCCAGAGCTATTGTTCTTATTTCTGTTTACAATTTGTCTGATTAGTAATGGCAAGAGAAACACGCACACAAGAATAACACGTTGATATATACACCGTTCGCACAGTACGTACACTGAATCAGTAGTACGCTCAATGACGGAATCATAATTTTTGTCCACTGATCCGAAATACAAAAATCGCATCGGCGCAGCCATAATAATCCACTCTAAATTCGAACGTCAGCATGTCCACTCTATTTTCGTACGGAATTTAACTGCAATTTGCCTGCGCATTTACACGTAGCGCCTATCTCCATCGCTCATACTCGCGCGCGCGCGCGGCAGCCAGCACAATATATATCCCCCACCTCCCTCAGAGCCGACTCTTTTTACCTCATTCCCTTGCATTTTCGTCCTCCTCTATCTGTCAGACCCTCTTTGTCTCTATGGCGCGGGTGCGGGAAAAAAATTTTTTGTCCGCGCCCGCGCTTTTTTTCATCCACCCACACACACAGAGGGACACGCACATATACACGCGCACGCCCTTCTAAAAAGCATCGGTCGCGCGGTGATCGTCATGAGAAAACGCGCGACTGCATATGCAGCGGGCGTGCGCGATTTTCGTTATAGATTCTCGTTGAGCGATTTTTTTTCTTTATTTCATTTCGGCGGAGCGTGCACACAAGCGTGTGCGCGAAAAAAAATATAAAAAATAAAATTGAGCGCGAAATACCCGTTGTTGAAATATGCATAAACGAGTCTCAAAGGTGTGTGTGCGTGGGTGTGTAGTGTAGTATAGGCGCGGAATGAGAGGCGGGGGGTGAGGATTTCCCTACCGTTGGCTTTTTAATTTTCCCAGCTGCTAAATTTTTCAGGCCGCACGAGCTGTACACGCTTATTTCGTATTCGCGCGCTGAGCCTTTTTAACGATGGCCGCTATTATATTTATGTATTTGCGCGCGCGAGAGAAAGAGAGACTCACACGGAAACTCATTAATCTCGCGCGCGAGTACAGAGGAGGGAACGAGGAGAGGGAGAAAAATTTCACAAGTTGGCTTAAACAAGTGGTTGCGGGCGCGGCAGGCACGCGCCGCATAAATATTGCGTCAAAGAAAGAGCAAACCTGCTTATTTTTCGACGTTTAAATCTCTCTCTCTCTCTCTCTCTCTCTCTCTCTCTCTCTCTCTCTGCTGTATACGCATTCCCTCTCGTATAATTCGAGCAACATAAATTAAGTATAAATAGATCGTAAAACAGCGACATTAAGTTGCTTTCTCTCTCCTTCTCGCGCGCGCACGTGAGCGTTATAATCGCTCGTTTTTAATGAATTTTTAGTCACTTCCTCGTAAATGTTGATAAATCTCGGCCTCGTGTCCCGGAATCACCTCACTTGCGCGCCCGTACGCTTCCATGCATTATTAAATTCAATATAAAATGCTAATGGCGAACGAATCCACGGGCTCATAATAATTATACGAACTCGCGTCGCCGCTTTTGCCGCACTATACACTGTTTATAAGCCGCACGGCAGTAACTATAAAATTACAGAGGACTGCTTAACGCGACCATTAATGATGCCTTAAAAACGATGGAGCGAGAGAGAAAGAGAGAGAGATCGAAGCCGAGGAGCGAACCTTCGAACTTTATTATCGACGATAATCTGATTCTACGAGCCGCTCCCTAATGAAGCGACGCATTACGCAGGCACTATACCATACACTCGAGCTTGTATATTATACGCACATATACTACGCGAGTGAGTCACGTATTCGAATTTTAATTTCTGCCTGCTCTCCTTCGCGCAGCATCCGATATATATAGAGAGAGAGCGGGAGAGAGTAATTATTACCAGGGGCCAAGTTGGTACATACAGAGCGAGAGCCATGTGCAGTCACACCTCTCATTAAGTTTTTGACAGCCCTTCACGCGGATCAGCCCCCGTCGCGCTCATCCGTGCCACAGAGTAGACTCCCGAATCTGTCTATCCTCCACCTTCTCTCCTTTGCCTTCTTAGAGTCCCCCACCATAGCTCGCGCGGGCGTGTGCGCACGCACACACAGCTCTTATGTTCTTTCGCTCATTCAGCCCCTCGCGCAATTTTCTTTGTTCCTTGTCTCTGTCTCTCATTGAACGCCAGTGGGCCTCCCCCTTGGGCGCAAGCGTACATACACGAATCGCTCGGATGTCGAAGTGTCGCTCGGCAATTAAAATATTCACCGGCGACGACGTCACGGGGCTACATATACGGCGCCTATACTGATTATATATATACACACGTTTAATGATGAACGTTTTGCGCATCGTTTTTCTTCTAGTGTAATTTCTTCATTTCAGCAGCGTGTCTTTCTTTTTTTTTAGAACAGAGACTTATAGAGGCGACACACCGCAAATTGGCGGTAATTATACGCGGAGTTGGATCATGAAGGCTTTTTTTTCATTATAATTGACTTTCATTATGACGACAGTTTATCGGTAATTTGAGTAAAGATAATGAGAAAAAAATAGAGAGGCGAGCGCTTTTGAATACTGCCATTATGATTAAAATTTAAAGGAGTTTATAACGCTTAATTTACGCGTAAGAAGTGCATAATTACCGGCGTAAACCCGTTAATTATCAAACGTATTTTTATGGATTGCAAAGCAGCACGCGCTATATTCGCGCGCAATTCTATTGTATTATGTACTCAATGTCAAGGAAATTAAAGCGAAACACCGTAATTAGCGTCTTAATAAATAAATCAGAGTCTCTGCCACACGCTAAGTGTTACAGTGTTGTGTTTTAAAATAATTATAAGATTCACTTTCGTTGATCGGCACAGCGATTACAATATTTAACGATAAAAATGATTATATTTACTGCTAACACAAATAATATAACTTAACTATATATGAATCTTAAATTATGTGGAAGTTAATTAAAAACAAAGAATGTCTCGCAAAAAATGTTTTCGTTAGAAAATCAAATTATCAGGATGAACTATTTAAGACACCATAAATCTGCAGACAATTTCGCATCAGCGACGAGGTGATGATTTGCGGTGCGCGTCAATCGGTAGCAACAAATAAGTAGGACATTAATTTATTAGCCAGGAGGGATCGAGACAAAGAAATCTCTTCTTCATTATTCGCCGTCCACCCTTTTCTTTGATGATGAAGCTAGGGCTTTAAGCGTGCGAACGAGGAATGAGGATCAGACGAAACGAGCGGGCAGGCGGCTGCGGCGGCAGCGGAACAAAAAACTGGGTTTACAATCGCGAAAAAGTCGAGAAGAGAGAAAGACAGAGAGAGAGCTCTGAAGGTGTGAGTAAAACGAAGAAAAAAGTTTTGCTGGCTCATTTTAAAGGATAATACTCATAAAAACGAGATCCTCAATGCTCGGTTAATTTAAAAATAACACAACTTCGCCTCATCAAAATAATTAGACATTGTTTTTAAGCAATTACAAAGTTAGTTCGTTAATTAACTTTTCGAATTCTTAACAAAGGAACAGTATTGTGAAAATATTTCTGTATATCTTGCTGTATTTAGGTTTTGTCATAATGATTTACGAGCTTTGTTCTTGAAAAAGATAAGGGTTGCGTATAATTTTTACTCTATCTATAGATCGCAATTGCGTATTATGACAGTATATTACACGTTACGATCGTTCGTTAAATATTGATATTCTGGAAAAACCGAGGTATGCAATTTTACTAAACGAAACTACCGCAGATGGTAGTAATAATTGATACCGATTGTGAGACCACCTTAGAAATAATGAAGATTTCGATAAAATAATATTTGTTTATTTATAGAGAGATGAAACTATACACTGAAAAAAAAATTTATTAGTATTAAAGAAATATTTATTTGAATAGTAGCAAAGAAATATTTTTTTGAATCAAATAATT